>LQNK01001780.1:37358-55727 GCA_001586405.1 Phoebis sennae | reverse complement strand
TTCACCTTATTGATAAACTTTTTAATGTGTCTAAAGATTTATGTGCTGTTACGACGTTAGATTGCTTCTAGATTTAAAACATCTTTTGTACTAAGTATGAAATGTTTCTACAGTTCATAGCCTTACTAGTCCAATCTTGTCAAATTTTGTATAACGGAAAATTTTTCAAAAATAACCTAGATTGGTCTAGATTATTTTATATCTTTTTTGTCAATCGCTTAAACGATTGCATTATGCGAAGCAATACTTCAAAATCTAGTATTACCCTCCTTCCTTTTGAACCAAACCCTATTATTACCGGCCAAACTGATAACAGATATTTATCATATTGACATTACTGTGTGTGTGTCGTTAATATATTTCACTCACTGCGTTTTTCCTCGTCGCCAATGTTATGTCCTATTGTTGTAGGTGACCATTAAATAAAAGATTCAAATATCAGTAAGTAGGCACACAGCTCAACGGATACGTCTGCACGCCACAGATGACAGGTTTGAAGTGTCAGAAGTGACACTAGCGCCCCACTGGTCTGTGTGCTAACATTTATTATATATCGTGAACACCACACCCCTACTTCTACATTTCAACATTTCGCCTATTAAAGTTTATCAAGATGTGATAAACCGTACTCCAGATATGCTAGTATAAACAATTACCTATTTGAACTTCGTAATCCCCTCACTCAACATTTTCCTTTATCCAAAGTATTCGCCGAATAGAAATCGAATAAAATACTCAAGTTATCGTTGGACAAATTCGTAGTGTTAGAGGCTTGTACACTTGGCCAAAGTTGGGATCAAAACTAAATGAAATGATTTCCGTTATACCAATGGCTTGAGTTGCAATTTTACAATTCTTTATAACAATACATAGGACGAAGTACCGTTGATCGCTAGATCGTAAGATCTTCACAATTTTATAGAAGTACAAATTGGCGAAACCCAGATTCAAGACGTTCATGACTTATGACTTACTTTGTAGAATGTAAAACGTGCATCGGTGCGAATTGAGCTAAGATTGCATTCACTCCCCTTATAAATCACCATCAATATCTAATAATACTTTTATTATATTATATATAGTTCTTAAAATAAATTAAAATCGTGCACATATTAGAAAAGTCCAGACCAAATTTCCGGCACGGTGGCCAACCTCTACAGAAACTAGCCACCTGCGCGGGAGATATTATTGCGCACAAATGTGAGCGCAGGCACAAGTCTACTCTATTCCTTCACACTCATGATCCAATGGGACGAAAATCCGAACGGGAAGAGATCATCGAAGGTCCGTCGTCACGCAAAGCACATAGGTATTATATTCCTCTCCCAATTTCCCATCATTAATTATCTCCTTATCCCCTTCCTTTTAGCCGACAAGGCATCTGCGACACTTTAATGTTGTAGATATTTATGGGCTATCGTCAGTCACTTGACATCAGCTGAACCGCATGTTCTGCTTGCCATCAAAAATTCGCATTAAAATACGAAATACCCTTCTAATAATGTCAATTCTTACGCCATGCCATATACCTCAAATATTACGCAACTCGGAAAGTCAATTAGACGTGAGTCCAGTCGATCGTAATAATCGTGAAGGAAACTGTTAGACCGATCGCGCCAAATATGGCTGGCGCAGGCATTGTCTTGTGTTGTGTAAGCTCGTGTTATGCCGTAGAAAGTTGTATGAAATTCATTTCATAGTATGTCAATACACCCTTTAGAAGTTAGTTTGTCGACATTTTCAATAGATCTTGTTTAAGCTTGTATACTGCTGATTTTTTTACGGAATTCATTCATTATATCAATTTAACTTTTGCTTTATTCATTTAGTTAAATATGTTATTGCATTGCGATGAACTAGGTATAATTACTGCCAGCGCAGTTGGCCAGTCTCTGTTAACATTTGCCGCCCCCTCCATGGACGCTATTGGATCAATTCGTTTTGTAAATAAATATTAAAATTTTAACACGGTTGTGTGTAAATTAATATGCTTCAAATCTCAATATTCTTTACAGTCCCAAATAAGCAAGTCAGACATTCTTAGGTCGCGTTTTTCGATAGAAAGTTTGTTTAAATTTCATTCGATTACCTATATGTTAATTTCACCGCTAGTTGTACACTTGGACACTTACCAAATTTTAATGTAAATTCATTTGTACTGACATTCCTTGAACTTTAAATGTGGCAGCTACAGTTATTGTGGAATCTATTATATTTAAGCTTAATATTGTGCTTTATCAGTAAATAATCCTTAATAAACTCATTTTGCAGCGGTATACGGATATATATTTTTTTATTCTAAAGTAACACCAACAAAATGTGTATAAAACTATTTTATATTTCATTATGTATATAAGCTGTAGTAATTCAATTTCAAATTCAACACATTTAAATGGTAATTCAAATATAAATGAATGCCGACATTCTGGTTGGTCTTTATAGCGGTAGTCCAAACATGGCAGTTGCAGAAATTGCCTAGAATGTGTTATGTCAGATATTGTCTTATATCGACAGTTACACGTATGCATTTTAATAAATTTATTCTTATAAGAATGAAATAATAAGTAACCTTAATTAAATTCCACAAAAGATTGGGCGATTTAAACTTTCAAAATAAAACATTCACACTTTAATTAAAATAATATTTGTTAAAGAGAGCGTTTGAACGCACTAATATCAGTTACTACCTTTTCGATTTGAAAAAATGTTTTTGTGTAAAACAAACCATTAATAGAGGTTAACAGCTAAAACGTCAATAAACGGGACAAAAATCTTAAAAGTACAACTTTTTGTCAAGCCCATCCCATCCTATTCGATTCTTCCCCAATTTCTCATCATAAAGCCCCTCCTTATCCTCTCCCCTTCCTTCAAGCCGGCAAGGTGTCTGCGACACTTCAATGTTGTAGATGTTCATGAGCTGCGGTTAGTCACTTAACATCGGGTGAACCGTATGCTTTAACATAAAAAAAAACATTATTAAAGTATGCAAAGATCTTACTTCACACGCTACACATTACTATTTAACTTTACGCACCAGGAACATATAAGAAACTGATACTTCACGCTTCTTACAAAATAAACAATATTTATATTCTATACCATAAGAGCCCTGACAGCGCCAATAGTTTAATATTTTTATTACATACTCGTTTGTCGGAATCAATATTCATATAAATACCAATTTATATTCCTATCTACTTGCACTTTATTAAACAGCGTCAACGTGGTCCCAATACACGTGCAGAATGTTTTTATGAAACTCGATAATTTAATGCCACTCAATTATATCAATAATAAATATTGAGTACACATTTTCAGCATTGGATTATAAACATGTACGTACATAGATTTTAGTTTACTAATCTTTTAATAGAACACGAATATTAGCAAAAGTTTAGTCAACTATTTATTGATGAAAGGATTTCTCGAGCACCGTATTAGATAAAAACATGTACGTACACAAAGATTTTAACTCGTTCACTAATCTTTTAATAGAACACGAATGTTAGCAAAAAGTTTAGTCAACTATTTATTGATGAAAGGATTTCTCGAGCACCGTATTAGTTAAAAGCTTGTAAATATTAGGGTACGATGGCGCTGGCGTATACAACGTGTAAAAGCACCTAATAAAATAAATAAAAAAGATGATAGTTGTAGTTATGAAGTCATGTGGAAATACATTTTTAACTAAAATGAATGAATGAACAGGGTAAATATTTGTGGTAGGGCTTTCAGGGCCAATTCTAAACAATGAGGAAAATTCAAAAATTACGGAAAGGAAAATTTTCGCGAAAATAAAAACCCTTTCAATGATTTTTTGTAAAATTCATGAAATTCAAATACAAATACTATAAAAATACTTACGTAGTTACAAAGATATTTGTAACATTCTCGCACGAATGTAAGATATGAAAAATAGCCTTAAAATATAAACTTTACAAGCCATTAAAATGTATATTCCGTAAGCGGTAATAACTAGTTGCTAGTAAAAATGTTCAAAGTTGACCGTTACCCACGGTCACAAAAGATAAAATCATTATTTATTCACAAACAACGGAATATTACATTAAATGTCTGTGACTCACTATAACAAAATTCTTTGTATTCATGAGTTGCATTTAAGTAAACATATAAATTTGTCTACAGCGTGAACTTTTTGTAATGGGAGGCGACTGGCCTCAAGCATTTTTTTATTTTTATACAAATCCTCCGTGGTTTCACCCGTTTGTAAATCCTATTCCTGTAGGATTTTCGGAATTTAAACTATCCTATGTCATTCATGGGGTTTCAAAGAATTTCAGTACAAAATTTCATCCAAATCGGTCCTGTAGATACAAATGTTACCTCTTTATTCCCGTCTTGTTATCGTTATTTACCGTATTATTAACTAATGATCAAATTTCTCTTTTACATTCTATCCAAAATCACAACAAATTTACACATAACACAAGTTAATTTTCTTAACTAAGATTTCTTACGTCTATACTTACAAAATTAGTGATCTTCGTAACAAGGATATGCTAACTGATAAATGCATAATTTTCAGACATGAAGACTTCACACATAGCTTTGACACATACTTATTTGAAACAGTCTTCATCGCTAAGCGCGTTTTAATATTAACACGGATTAACTTCAGAACCATTTGTATTATAACTGATAGCAATAAATGGCCTAACAAGGTCCTATTTCACGTTAAGTGTGATATTAACATTGATGTCTTTATAGCTTTACAGTTTACGCAATTATTTAGTTTGCCTTTCACAGCTGTAAGGCATACAAAGCGAGTTATTATGGCCACTATTTCGTAAAGACTTAGCCACGTGTTATAAAAATTAAGTGTAAAAAGTTTTTATGTATAGAACGTATAACTTTTTGGTCCAGACGGTCTTATGTAAGTTGAACGTCTGTGTGAGAAAAAGGATAAAGAGATTTTGTTTTAGGAAAGTAGTCTTAGACGAAACTAGACTTGAATAGACTAGAATAAGCAACGAGATACGTAATTTTAAGTGACCACCGACAATAAAAATTAACAATAAACATACTAAAAATAATAGATAGATAAAACATTGAATCCTTACACAATACACAAAAACACCACAAACAAACATTTATACAAATACACATATTGTGCACAGATAAGGTTCGGGCTCAGCATAAGTAGCCGCGACGCCGATAATTTTGTCAAAACCAAAATAAGAGTAGGTCTGACACAATTAACATTATTGAAAATGAGGCAGTTTCTTGGCTGATTTACGGCCGTTTTCAATATTCTATCTATCCCTTGTTTTGCTTACTAAAGTTAGACAAATCTCTCTATTTGCACTTACTTTAATTTCAATATCCTAACGACGGATATTCTATGACTTTTGTCTATCTATTGTCATATAATCTGACATTACAATCTATGCATAATCATTGATACATTATTGAAAATGGCCCTTAAAGATTAACGAAAAGTTTATAACTTAATAGAAGAAAATATGATAGAAATACAAATTTACAAATTATGTATTGCACACTCTCGGGATACAAGATAATACGAACCCAAAGGCACCCGAATTGGTTCCAAAAACAGTGTCAGGACCAAATCTCTTCTCCCAAATTAATAGAAATTAAAATACATTACTATTTGACCTTTAATCTTTACAATTTTCAAACGGATGTCTACCAAATGTCGACCGTTTACCCTTAGCAAATATTTTTAGGTCAGGACCCTTACCTCTATAATTACCAAATCGACCTAGTCTAGACCAAAATATGCCTAGAAGTTTCAGAAATTCACTACCGCTTTATTAAAACACATTGTGTTAATTAAGGATATTTTTTGCTTACATTTTTTGGATGTGGCATTTATTTTTAAGAAAAAAAATATGCATACCACACAAAGAAAGATTGAAAGATAATAATTATAATACAAAAAAGAAGCAGTGTGGCGTTAAATGGGTAGTTGCTCAGCGTATATTGCTCCTGAGTCAGTCTCAGCGCTGATTTTCAGCAACTTTCAATGTCAAAGTGACAGCTGGAGAAGTCATTGAACTAAATTTGACATAAAATAGACTCAAATCTCCAGAATTATCAGTAATGTCATTTTTATAGCTTGAACGTAAAATTTTTAATGTCGGAATAGACGTTTAATTTTTTATCTTTCCGCTTTAGAATTACAATAATCCCATATTACTCGTCCACTTATTTCCCTGGTTAAATGAAGTCGCTATCGAGGGATTAATATAAATTTAATATTGAAATCCGGCGCCATAATAAAATCGAAGCATCCGCAAATCTTTATTAATATGGCTTATCGGCTTGCAGGCAAAAAATACATTTCTTAATCACCCATCTCGACGTAAAATGTTTCTTTACCGCAAGCTATGTACCGCAGAACATGATAATTACATAGCTTTTATATGTTTTATTCTATAAAGCAGAGATAGTCAAAGTGTGTTCTGCGGAGCTCTGGTGCTTTGTGAACCTTTTGTCATGGTTTCACGAGAATACTAGTAGTAATAATAAAAATTATGAAGCATAAGAATCAGTTTCATACGTATCTGCTTTTATTTTCTTTTATTATTCCCAATTACACACAATAATAGACATCATATTTTCATTATAGGATCTTTAAAAAAAATCCCTTTTCACTATTGTCCCCGCACCTAAAAGTTTGAGAACCGCTGCTATAAAGGAAGCTGGTAATTCTATAAAGAATCTATTATGCGTGGTTTTTCTCGATTTAAAATAGAACGAATATAGTGTTCTTAAATAGACTCAAAGACTAGTATTTGAGGATTTTTAATAGAAATACGTTATTTTTAAATGTTTCTTAGTATTGGGGGTCTTACTACAAAATCACGATGAATTTTATGTAAGACTATTGCGGTTAAACCTTGCAAAATTTCTAAATTAATTACTTTGATACCGATGTAATCACTAATGACACAAACATTATTTATATTATACCAGCCTGTAAAAAGCATATGTTCCAAAAAGCTTTTAAGAATAAACATGCATATATAAAATCTTTTAAACTCTCACATAGATAATTTCATCACCAAAACGCGCCCCACTATTTTTCTAAATCGTTGACAGTATATGTATGCAAGCTTCCACTTGTGTGAAGTTCTATAGGTACACACTCATTACCCATGTGTGTACACGCACACTAAAATAAATAGACTAATCAGGACAAAGTATTGCGATCACAGTAAAATATTTCTAAATTCAAAAATTGGTGGGGCCCGTCGTCGTGGATGGCACTATAAAATTTAAAGACGTGGAGATTACAAACTGTGTTTTCAGTACAAGGAATTTGTAGGAAGTATTGCAAAGTCCACCTATAAAAAATAATTTGGTAACATGCAAAACCAGTATAGATAGATTAATATTCTGATTGCTCAATTTCCATTCAAAATTCCGAAATATCCAAACCATAGCGTGACTGCATCGCATTCGATCCACAAATTTAACATATTGATAAAAACGTGTATTTTAATGAACTCAATTGATAGTATCAATATGTATTTAATTGTTTAATGTGCGTAGTAAAATTCTGTAGGCTTTAAAGTATCGCGTGTGAAGGGGTCGTAAATTTAAATAAAAACATTACAATGTGGTTGGTATCATTTTGGTTTCCATTTAACATCGCGAAAGATGCTTTGATTACGGTTCTCGAATAGTTTCTGTTGCTAAGCTCAGTCTTAATTCTATGAGACTACGCTTTAGGTATGTTAATTGTTTTTCTGTCTTGCCTCGTGAAATAATAGTCCATCCTGTGATGATAAGAAAAGAATGATGTAATAGGGTCATCTGATGTTAACTGATGAGTGATGACCTTCAAAATTGTTTAACATCAAAGCAAAAAAGTGTCACAAGACCGTTGCTAACTATGAAAAAAATAGCAAAGTATTGGTGCTGAAAAAGCTGACGGTAAAATGTTCCATAGGTTTACTTGAATTAGAATACCTGAGTCTTTTAGGTACTTATTAGTCACACATATAACGAGTATATAGGAGTCCTTGTATAACATATATGAGTGTTATTCTAAATTAAACAAGAATACGTTCATCTCAATGTGAATAAAGACATTAAAAGAAAATATTCCTTCTTTGACAACATTTCACATTTCAATAAAGATATATTTTGTGTCGAATACTAGAAAAGCAATATTGTACCATATAAATCTTATTACGTATACAAAATGTTTGCTTTTGATATGATATTCGTTCGTATTTTTTCATAATTTAATATTGATACCTCTCCATGTTTCTTGAGGATAATAAATACCCATATAATTATATTAATTTATGCGCTATGTCGTTGCAATATATCCATCATCGGGTATTTGATAAATTGATTTGAATTTACAAGCGTATAACATTATTTACGGACAAATATTCATAGGCAAATTACGATTTACATACCCCTCAGCATGAATCATGAGATGTCTATGGTTCAACGCAACTACTCATAGATAATTAATTGCGATGATATTGTCATTGCCTACCCATTTATTATCTATGGTCTATGGGTAAAATCAATATAACATATCAATATGATATGGCCTCTATGATCATATTTATGATTATTATATTATTCTACTAGTACTACTCTTTATTTCATTGGAAATTTTTTTATGTAAGAGCAGGCAAGTGGAGCATGCAGTTCACCTGATGTTAAGTTACTGACCGCAGTCCATGAACATCTACAACATCAAGGTGTTGCATGTTGCCGGCTTTAAGGAAGGGTAGGGGATAAAGAGAGGAGAAAAACAGGATGAAAGAGAAAAGAGATGGGAATACAGTCCTCCGGGTCCCCGCAAAAACGTAGTTTGGTGAAATAAACCTCAATTAATATTAACGTTGGTAATTCTGTGGCAACTTACTATTTAAATAACTTTAAGAACATTGCCAATATCCAATTTTAAATATTATGTTCTTGTAGTCCCTGGCATATCTTATTAATAACCCTGGCAACATTAAAAATTAAAAAGTAACCTCATGCACATATTTTCCTGCGGCAATACGCATGCAAAAAATAGAAAACGCGCGTAATATTCGCCATATAGCCAGAAGCCATACGATTTAATACACGTTCAACAGGTTACAATACCCTAGTAAAACCATGTTCCATAGCCTTATTTTTATACATAAACTAGCTGATCCGCGCGGCTTCGCTCCCGTAGCATAATATTATACACTATCTTTTTTCCGGGATAAAATATAGCCTATACGGATTTGGAATCCCTCTAAGTAATGGTAAAAGAAATTTTAAAATTGGTTCAGTAGTTTTCGAGCCTATTCAATACAAACACAAAAATACAAAGGTTTCCTCTTCATAATATTGGTATAGACTAGCCCGCAGCTTTGTCCGTGCACATTCCGGTAATTTGCGTTAAATTATAGGTATACAATATACATGTAAACCTTCCACAGGAATCACACCATCTATTGGTGAAAATTGTACAAAAACTTGTTAGGTACTTTTTAAATCTTCCCCGTTCGAAGACAGATAATCAAGGCCGACCATTTTATAACATAGCATATTTAAATAGCGGTTATTATAGGCTATTAATTAAGGTATGTGACAAATGATGCACCTAACAGAAGGCGACTATGTTTTAACGGAAGATACCAGTTTCATAACGTGTTTATGAAGTTATTAAAGCCGAAACTCGGACACAAAATGTTCCTCTTTTACATATAAAGTATATCTTTAAATTAGAGTTGTCGCTTAATTTGTTAAACTTAAGCAATTATGATTATACAAGCGATCCGATGCGGCATCGCACGTTCTATATTATGTACATTATATTTATTCATATTAACCTTCTATTTAAAAACCCGCATTAAATCCTTTGAGTGGTTTTAAATATTTAAGGATGTATAGATGAGATGTTTTCAATTCTTAAAATACATTTCCATCAAGTTACAAAACATTCTATCAAGTATCAAGTATCTATACATATAATAAAACAGTAACCGAACCATTTCTGTACATTGAATATTTTTCAAAAAGAGTAATTGGTATGCAATATGTATGTTCTATAGATACCAAAACCAAGGTTAAAAATTTTTTTTTCTGTTTGTCTGTT
Source organism: Phoebis sennae (assembly GCA_001586405.1). Lineage (NCBI taxonomy): Eukaryota > Metazoa > Arthropoda > Insecta > Lepidoptera > Pieridae > Phoebis > Phoebis sennae. The sequence goes on along the minus strand of LQNK01001780.1, from coordinate 45,640 downwards.
TGTCTGTTTGTCTGTTTGTCTGTTTATCTGTTTATCTGTTTATCTGTTTGTATGTGCGTCAATCACGTAATAACTACTGGGCAGATTTTTATAAAATTTCACATGCTGATAGACCAATATTAGGTGCAACTTATAGGCTACATTTTATTTAAAAAAATATATTTTTGGGGTGGCTCTCCATACATGTAAACGGAGGGTAAAAAAATAAATTCGCGAATACAACATTGAGTAAGATTTCATTGGAAAGGTCTTTAAAAATGATATTGAGGTTTCTAAATGCGTTTCCTGCTAAAATAAATATTTTTTGAGATATACGCTTCTAAAGTTGTGAAAATGTCATACCACGTGACAATGTGAGATTTTGGTTGAGTTGTGGACATGCCTTTTTATACTCTTAACGTATAGATTAAGACGTTAAAACACTCAATGAATCCTCAAAAACTTTCAAAAAATAACTAACTCTCTGTCCGCGGCTTCGCTCGCGTGGGCTTCTATTTTCTGTATTTTTAAAGAGGCGCGCGCCCTGTGAGAATTTGGCCAAAGCTATTTCCATAGAAAATTAATAAAAAACTATAGACATGCGCATATATCACTGGTCCTGCGATCGTAATTTTTTTAAGCTTTTGTTGTGCTTCTCTAAAAATACAGAAATTAGTAGCCCACGCGTGCGAAGCCGCGGGCGGAAAGCTAGTAGTGAATAAATAAATAGAATGTATAGACAGCGGAAATAGGCTTTATTTTAAACTATGTATAAAGATTAAAGATCATCAGCAGTAATGTAACTTTTTATTAAAAATGTACTTTTACTACCTATGAGAAGCGCGTCTAAGTAAAGAGCTTTACCTGATATCCCTTCAGTAGTTTCAGATTTCCATTATTATGAAGAGGCGAGTGTTTGCACACACATTTGCGCACTAAGATATCTCCTAGATATCTTAAAATACTTATTACGATAAACCGTTCTGACCGAAATTTTCAACATAATCTGGTATTATTAAAATGGGTTCTGAAACCACACACAGTGACCATAGTTAAGTCAGACAACGGTTGGAACAAATGTGAACCAGTTTTTGGCACAAACTGATGAAGTACACAGAAATTTTAAGTATTGATTGAAAGTGCAGTGCTAAAGCAGAAAAAACAAAATGCACATGCATTGTGACGGTAATTTAAAAACTTTTGTCATAACATAAAATAGATGCACTTAGTTGTATCACCACCCATATTGATAACCGTTAGTAAGCCGTTAGTAAATATTTAAATATGGCTGTCAAAATGATGGCCAGGGATCGATATAACCACGAGAAGCCGACCTCGGGGTCGCATTCCAGCTAAATGACCCTTGGAAAACAATGCATCAACTGTACACCGATTTGCAAACTCATTGATCAATACAGCAAGCGACATACATCATTACAACAAATACTACACACCAAAATTACCCCTATTACAATATATTTAAGGAATATTTTCCATAGATACAATTTGTACGAAAAATAAAATGTTATAACGTGTTTTGTGTTCTTAGGAGTTCAAATAGAAGCCATTTTCGTTACACAATGTTTGACAGGCTGCTTTCACCTGTCAGTTCAAAAAATACAGGTTTAAAGATAAGTGTGCTTTATATGTTATGGGTTAGAGATAAACATGCAATTTGCTCATTATTTTTAGAAGTGGGTGAATAATGTATGTGAAGCTTTATTTTATTATTCTTACTAATTACAACTACTGACTGTCTCGTTGGTCTAGAGATTGGTCACCATGACTGCTATTGGGGAGGCAATATTACATTAATTACAATTAGTTTAAGAAAATAATCTTACAAATTTATTACTGTTGTATAAAATGTAATCCAAATAAATGAAATGGAAATATATTCGCATGAATCTTTTACGCAGTTAAAAGAGTAATATGGTTGCCAAATTAAGATTCAATCTATTTAGCCGTTTGATGTGTTTTGATTATAAGCAGTTCTCTTTCATCTGAATATTAATGTATAATATTACTTATAGAACATTTTCTTGTGTTTGTTGTAACCCGTGTGTACTGTGTAAGTAGTTTCCATATTAAAATGTTTTGTTTGGGAATTTGGCGCGGTTGACCTTTGACCACCTCGCTGTAAGAGTTCGAATCGTCGGGTTAAATAATAAACCGCGTTTAAAATTCTTTTAAAAAGTATTTTTATTCAATATTTTAGATATAGATTTAAAAAGTTCATTATTACCACGAAGATTAATACTACAACGAAAAGCTTCTTAAAGCGTGCTTATTTTTACTCTCATAAATATTGAAAACATTATGTTTAATTAAAAATAAACATAAGCATCCTAACTTAAAGTTTATCCCTCAGAAACGCGAACATTAATAAAATAAATTTAAAATTCGTCAACTTGTCCACTGCGAGCGTTTTAATTACGGGACAAGTTTTGGAAACAGGACAAGTACGGGATTAAATAATTAAGGCCGCCACAAACCAAAATTAAAAACTTACAATATACAAAATTATAATTTGCAAGTTTATTTTCGATCCATTTCTGTCTTGTCAAATTAATGATCCTCTTTTTATTTGTAATTATCTTTACTTTGTGTCTCTTATTTGTGATTTCTTTAAAATAGAAAGAAAATTATTTTAATTCTGTAGTGTAAGAATACATAGATTAACTAAACTTACGCTATCGTAAGTTTAGTTAATCTACATGTACTACAAGTAGCCTATATAAACTTAGAATATTATTAGAAATAAAACATATTTCCAACCTCAACTATGAGTTACAGTCCGCACCTTATAATTAAAAAATCACTTACACACAAAAATTGTCAGGTTAGCATTAGCCATATTAAACAAGATTCTGACAAGTAAGAAGGACTCAACTCAGAAGTGCCGGAAAAACTCGGGTAGTTGCCATTTCCAAATGCTAAAATATTTGTCTAATAAAACTATCGTGGGTAATTTAAAACTTTCTAACTTGGCTATAATAATGCTGCGCAAATGTATTGTTTTTTTTTAATTCAAATTTGGAAATGTTCAGATGTGCGCATTAAATAAGATTACATCAAAAGTTTTGAAAAAGGCCCACCTTTTTTACAGATATGGATGTTTTTAAATATCCCTAGACGGTGTTGATGTGTGTATATGAGCGGTAATGTTCGCTTAACATCAGTAAAAATCTATGCTCATTGCCTTGATGCACCATAAACAATAATTAATGAGACCCAAAGTACTATCTTTTATCGCACCATCTTAAGCCACGTATGCCCATTCAATATTCCAATCCAAATTTTAATAACAAATTCCAATAAAAACCCACGTGAAATTCCAATTACGTAGTACAAATAAGTAGAAAATAAATCAATCTACCTATAATCTGATCTGTAACCAGGTTCTGTTTCATTCCCTTATAAGTGAAGCCTTCGTCAAACAGATGACGATACGATTTTCTTATAAATATTAACTTGGTAATAAAAAATATTCCTAGACATTTCACACAACATACTGTTCCGTTTAAGTGAAACGGTAAAGGAAAATGTATCCTTTCTACGAGATTCGTCAAAACGTACAGTTTGTAAGGCCATACAATGATGTATAAATATTTTATATACCATACACTTTAATAACAACAATAATGTTTATTCAACTCAAAAACATGTTTATTGATATCAATAGACATGTTTTTGAGTTGTATAAGTATATACTTATACATGTCCATACGCAATAAAAACGACAGCAATTAATAGCAACATTAATCCCAAGTGAACCACCACATATCAATAAAAATCATTCGCAATGTGCTATAATTGCCACCTTTAAAACGTTAAAAAGTGGTATACTTATCATAATATGATTTAAAAATAATTCTATCGTGTCAGTTCGCAGCCTGTTTCTAAACGGCTTTACATTGCTACAGTCAAGCGCTGTAAATCAAATAAAGCATAAAAATATACAACCTAATGCGCTTACCGAGCGAGAATACTGCTAGATAGGTGAAAGAACTAAGCGCTTTTTTGCTGTATATGCGATTTTGTCGCCAGTGTCGTCGTAATTGATTGCGCGTTTGAAATGGTGTTGGAATTTTTATTCGAGGCTTTTCCTGTGATTTCTATTTATTAAGACCATAAGGGATTTATAGTTCTGCTATCATTTGCGTAATTTTTCTCTCTTGGAGGTATATTATGCCTTTTACGTATCTAGTTCTATTGAATAGTTGCTATAGTTACGACAATGTATCACAATTGAAATGCAAAGTTCTTAAATTCTTTCCACTTTCATCATTATATAGCTAAATGATTTTACAATTGAGTTCATCGACCTAATAACCTTCTTTCAAAAACATAATTGTTGAAAATTCGCTGAGTTTCAAATAAAAATTATAGGTACTAATTATTAAACAACCCAACAACAAATAGATCTCAAGTTTATATGTTCGCGTATCAACTTTTTTCTACTCATAGATTAAATAACAATGACCCGAAATAACGTAAAATACTGCATACTTAAGCATGGGTGATCAACCTTTTCCATAGTGCATATCAATATTAACAAACATAAACGCACGTCACATTTTCAAGTACAAACCATAATCTAAAAATAGCCTCAACTTTTCAACGGATTATTCCAATCATCCCAACATACTTAGAATCCATTACAGTGAGGTATGTAACCAGATAAGGCCGTTTCCTCACAAATAAATATACTGTGCGCTGCGGTTCCGCCATTCCAGGCATTCTGTTTAAAAAATGTTATCTCAAAACATTCAAATCCAAGCTTTTGATATATGGCCCTTGGGAATCCAATAAATTGTCTAACTGTTGAATATTTCAAGTTGTCAAGGAAATGAATATATCTTTATCAATAGAACAGATTAGTGATGCCCCGAAATGAAGTTTCACCGAGTTAGTTTTCGATTTAAACTTTACCGGATATTCGGCCGAACTATTCGGTCTGCTTGCTTTGCGTATACAAGTTCAAACATCAACGTTTGGAACTTTACATTAATTTGAGAAATTCGAAATACTCGAACCGAATATATTCCGCTAAATACAAATAGTCACAAATAAATATTCGGCGCATCTATAGAACAAATTATTAAATACGTTATGCTTTCAATTTCTTAAATTCAAATATGTCCCGCCAAAACTGAAACATCGCTCTAATGGAAAAATAAAAAAAAAACGAAAAGCAATCCGCAATTTTTGCAGTAGCCTTCCTCATGAATCTGGGTATCAAACTCAGAAATATTTTACAAACCTATCCGCCAGTATCGAAGATTAGCACGTTAAAAATGCCAATATCATCACGTCAGCGAAAAAAGGCAAAGAATTGTTCTGCATTCCTCTAACTTGGATTTGCCGCCAATCGGGGTAATGACCCCGGGGTATGAGCCCCACCCCCAGATCCCGCCTACCACATTTATAATACATAGCAGTAAAATAGGATTTAACTAATTATTGTTTTTCTAATAATAGCATGCAAAAGAAGTGATGCTGTACGTTCTAGGTAAAGAATCCAGATAACAAGCGTATACATTACTTTCTTGGTACGAAGGCTTCAAACGAAATAAAAACTACCCGGTACGGTAGGATAATTCTAAGTTTGGACATCAGTTTCCTATACATGACAGAAGCTTCCACAAAAATGTACTTCCTTGCAAACAGCGGGTGTGACTGGGCGCTTTACTATGACCATAAACCTTTAACGTATTTTTAAATCGTCATTTATTCTGTCTAATAACGAATAGCGCTAAAATTGTCAACGTGATGTCAAAAAGGTGACGTTACGTTTCTGTTTTTGACATGACAAAACGGTTAAATTCATTTTGAATTTTATTTTTTTATTTCAAAGATACACCACATCAGATATTAAACTTTAACCAGATAAAATTACAATATCACATATCTAATTATGCATGACAATTAAGCTACACAACGATTACTGAATAAGCTAGGCTTTGTAATTACTATAATTATTTGGTATATAGAAACTATAACAAAACATTATAACAGAAGAATTGAATTGTCTTATTCTAATAGAAAGATTACTTTTCAACCTCATTGTATATGCTTGGTAATTTCTCCAGCACCTTCTTACTTGTAAATTGATCTCATTATATTTAGTAAATACATGAAAATTTCTAAATGCCAATGAATGTTAAAATAATAGGGTTATTTGATTTGAAGCCCACGTGGAACAAGTAATTATATGGTTAACACTCCCACACATCATAAAGGTCACGCCAGACCATATCTTGTAGCCTAAAAGCTATCCCAATATTGAGCTCTATTTGATAACCGTTTAACTTAATTAGAATTTGTGGTGTATTTTATAATGACTGTCAATTGCTCTAACCCTAATCTAATGCAACTTTTCTTATAGAAAGTTTTATCATTTTATTACTTAACTTACCTACTAAACCAAAAAAAAAAAACAATGTGGTTCATCTATAAAAATTTATTTATATCAGAAATTTTGCCTCTACCAATTCCCGGAAGACTTGCGTATTTGAAGTTACACTGAATAGGGTTAATCGCAGTTAAATTACGGAATAACATCAAAATACATAATTGATAAATGTAGCCTATTATTTTATTATTTATCAAACAATTATATCAAGCAAACGCATAAAATATGAACCCATAAATCATCCACAGTGCCTTTCACTTTTAGGTAACTAAAGCGAATTAATCAACAACAACAAATGAACAAGCCATCATAGTATCAACTGTATGAAATTCATAAGAAACTTTTCTTTCTCAAACGGCAAAAACTTTTTTCATCAAACGCAAAACAAATACAAAACTATGTTGAGAAAGACTACATTAAGATAAACAAGGAAAAAGATGCGTGTAACAACCGCCTTCTGCATATCAGAGACATCTGCTATTATCATCGTCTTGAACAAATGATATACAATAGACAATTTACATTAGAACACGCTAAAAACACGAGGAAATGTGCGCAAAACCTTTACTAATCTTAACGCCTGATACTGGATTGTCCCCGGATGGTAGCACAAAGAAACACGGTCTCAAATATGCGTATCAGATGAAAATCTAACAATGTAAAAGTAACGAAGCGAGAATCAGTACATGAAGATCAAAACGCGCGTTCCCACGAAATGTTGCCAGTATAAAAATAATCAAATCGAATAACGCTACGGCACGCGATTCGAATTTCAAATCTGGTGATGTGTTATTGGCCCAATTTTTTCATTCGGAATTTAAATAAGGTCTGTGGGTTATGTTCGCATAAACATAATCGCGAGCATAGGTATTGTCATTATTTAAATAGATTACGCGAGTAATTTATAACCTTATTTAAAACTCAAGCAATCAACAATTTTCTATATTGTTCTTTTTAATAAAGATTTCAGTTTATTTAACTCTGGTAAGTTTTAAAAATAAAACCACATTTTTTCTCATAACATGTACCCATCCATGTGATTTCTTATTTGAAATATGATATCTCATCATCTCCAATATTTTATCTAACAATCTATCCGTAGGTAACTATTGATTTACGTATACGATATTTTGTCGAATGAACTTTAAAAATCGCGTATATATATTGTTCCGGTAGGATTTTCGGGATACAAACTATCCTATATCATTCCTGAGGTTTCAAAAAATCTCTGTATAAAATTTCATCAAAATCGGTCCTGTAGTTTCGGAGCTTATTCAATACAAACAAACAAAAAAATCTTTCCTCATTATAATATTAGTATAGATTACAATTATTAATAACAAAATAACATTGTTAATCACGTGTAACAAAATTCTTGCATAAATTTATGTAACTAATCACAAATTAATTGCTCTTTACAATTTTCTAATTAACACAGCAACACGGCAGCTACCGGAATTACAAGATTTTGAGTGATCTATATTTAAGATAAATAACAAATATATAACATTTTCGGTGATAAATTAATAATAGGATCGATAGTTTTTTTTGTTATGAATCATAAGAAATTTTTTATACAGTTATATTTATTTTACATCACGTTTACAATTAAAAGTATTAAGAACACTCAAATGAACTTTAAAATATAGTCTCTTCACACTTAAAATAAAGAAAAAATAGTCAAATATTAGTTCTCTTGAGCAGTAGATCTTTGAGGTATCAATATATGGTACCTTACTTCAATCGTCGAATGATATATATTTCACAGGATCACAATAGCTATATCAGATACAGGAAATTAATAATGAACTATCAACTACCTACTACAATTAAAATGACTGCGTATTTATACACATTCTTATTATAGTTGGATCCATATTTGAAA
>LQNK01001780.1:0-25236 GCA_001586405.1 Phoebis sennae | reverse complement strand
TTCTAACCATGGTTTTGGTATCTATGGAACATACATATTGCATACCAATTACTCTTTTTGAAAAATATTCAATGTACAGAAATGGTTCGGTTACTCTTTTATTATATGTATAGACTAGCTGATCCGCGCGGCTTCGTTCCCGTAGTATAATATTATATACATAGCCTATAAAATATAGCCTAGTTACTCGTGGATAATTTAGCTTTCGAATGGTGAAAAAGTTTTTAAAAATCGGTCCAGTAGATTTTGAGCCTATTCCTTACAACCAAACAAATAAAGTTTTCCTCTTTATAATATTAGGTGTAGATACGCAAGACAAGACTTGATTGTAATTCACTAATTAAATTATTTAATTTATCATAACTTTCAATTGGCTTAATACCTATTTTTGGTAAATTAAACAACAAGTTTCGGTTTCCTTTTTGATAACTCTAAAACTACGAGCATAAAAATAAATCCATTTAAATATTATAAACGTTTAACAAATATACCAACCAAAAATGCCCACAACCGATTATTAATCAGTGAGATCGCATCTTTCAAAACAGACAAAAAGTCTATTTCCTCTAAATTATTAAGGCATGTCATCGCTAAGGAATGCAAGTGGCTTAAAACTTACTTATATTTATATTACTTTAACTTAAACTAATGCTCATTTTTTCATTTTTTATGAGAGTAAAGGAAAAGGTGCCTCTGCACCTGCGTATGCGCCCACACTTGTGCCCTATAATATCTCGCTCATAGTTGGCTGATCTCCGTAGAGATTGGCCGCCGTGACCGAAATTCGATTAGGAGGAACGTTTTTATTACGTTAATGCTCATCTTCACTGCAGTATAAGCATTAGTAAGTCACGTTTGCAATGTATTGCAAATGACTTTCTAATTACGATGTCATACAATGTCACCAAAACACTTTAACCATTTTATATACCTCTGTAATTACCCCTAATTAAATTAAATTTATAAACAGGTCGTAAACGCATTTAAACTTAATTAGAATGCGATCAATTTATTCCATCCATTACTTGTGTTATTTAAAAGTGGCTGAAACGCAATAAAATTTTAAGGTGTCTTGCCGAAAGTACATCCGGTAGACCCTTGGCTGCGCACCAAGGTATGGGAATCCAATTAAGTATTTGATTATAAAAACACATTAAACCACAACGCTATACATTGCTGTGTATGTAAGTAATACACAACAGCAAATCCACAATAACTCGTATGCACCGAGCAATGTATTACAAATCAGTTCAAGGTATATGTTTCTTCGAATGCAGTTGCAAGCTTAAGTGTCATTAATAATAATAATAATAATGCCTCCCCGACCGACAGCGGTCATGGTGGCCAATCTCATCAGAGATCAGCCAGGTACGCAGGAGATATTATAGTGCACAAGTATATGCGCAAACACAGGGCAGGACCGACGGCTTTACGTGCTCTCCGAGGCACGGGGGTGTTCCAACACCGCCAACTTCCAGACTTGGGGCTGCTATTGAGACTTTTTTTTTTTTAGAAAATCTCAATAACATTTTTTTTTTATGGCCCCACCCGGGAATCGAACCCGAGACCTCTCGATCTGTAGTCAAAGATGCAACCACTAGACCAACGAGGCAGTCAGTGTGTGTTAAGTGTCATTAGCGATATCACGACGGGAATACGACACGATATCGTGTTAGTAAAGGAATTTTAATATGCAGTGTTTCGTTTCTTACAAAGTGTAATTAAAGTAAATCGTTATAAGCGTAATTAAAGACAATTATACGAAATCAGTACTAGTACCGAACAGATATGCCTTAGCGTTAGTATAAGACACTACTCTTTCGTTATTCTTCGACTCACTGGCACATCTTATACTTGTTGAATGTTTTACAAGAAAATATTTTTTCTATTTATTAAAAAAATACTATAAAAAAAAGACAAGAATTCTAGCTTAATGTAATTTATCTCATCTTTAAATGTAATTTATTGTTAATAATTGAAATTTAATAACTTTGCATTTGATTAATCTAATCACGTGACTTGCATTCGACTGTATACTTGATTTAAAATCAACGACACGACTTGTACGAAACACGACATATCGCCACCTCTAAAAGCCAGACCCAACTGGTACGTGACGTCACGCGGTCCGGGCCAATCATTAACCCAATTAAAACATTCCCGATAATCTACACTGTGCAGATAAAGAAATGACTCATTTCCATCGCCGGTTATGGTGTAAGACTTCTGACTTGAAGACATGATAATATTGTAGGAGAAACTACATATTAATTTTATTATAATACTTTCCCGCAGTTTCACCTACATAATACTGTGTAATAATATACTTCTATATTTGTTTGTGATCTGATTTCAAAAACCTTTTTGTTTAATCATTAATCGAATCGTTAGTCATTAAAGCCATGGAAGCGAAGCTGCGTGGAACAGCTAGTAAGTAGTATTGTTATTATGATTATACAGCCTTATTGGTTTATCATATTTTTTCTTATTACGATTGGCCTAATGGCCTGTTTACATTGTTCGATTGGGGCTGTAAGCAGGATGCGAGCGATTTCTGCAACGCATGCCATACAGCCCGCATTGGGATAATTATTTTTACTGGACGATAAGGCCCGCAATTGATCTATTTATTTATTTATTTATTTATTAAAATATCCAACAAAGATTACACTCAGCTTTTTAACAAGACAAAACTTAAAAACTAGTTTAGTGCATCTTCAGTTACAGGAAATCACAACATGCAAAATAACAAAAAGTTTATATTATAATTAACCTAAACTTAGAAGTGGCGTATGTACGTCAAAACTTATATATTTATTTATTTATATTGTTATGTAACACATGCTATACAGTCCGTATACGAAGAGCCATTTTTACTGGTCATTTGATAATATGTATCGACCCAGTTATCGACTGACTAGTTTCAATGGTCGTTAGTGCAAGGGAAAGGCCCACCATACTAATCAACCGACTCATCGTCCAATGTAAAAAACCATAAGGAAAGGCTTTATGGCAGCCTAAACTTCAAGTGAGGAAATCCTGCAAGGATACTTAACTGTATCGGAAAAGACAAGCAGGTTATGTCAGGGACGGAGCACCCCTAGTAAGTTTTAATTTAAGTCTGTTCCAAGTTACATATTCCTGAGTTATTTTTTACTTACTACCTTTATTTTCAAGCTCTTGATTGAAATATCACTTGAATTTGGTAAAGTAATTTAAATTAGTAGTGAATGTGGGGGCGATATTTAAATTCAATAGCATTTAAAATAATTATGGAACGTTTAATGTTTAATGCATATTTGATAATACTACGCCATGTTTTCTTAACTATTTACAACATTTGTAATATCCGCTAATTTATTGATAAGTGGGTACATTAGAAATACCAAATTATAGGCAACGCAATAAGAAACATAAAAAGCTATTTATAAATATGTAAAGTAATTAATAAATCAATTTGTAGGTTAATCGCTAATAAAAGGTAAAATAATTTAACTAGGAGATACTCAAAATGCACATATTTCAAATTTAAAGTAAATATCTTCGGAGACAAGAATTGTAAAAAGCGCGTTGAAGTCTTTTACATCTAAGTTGAACTCTACTTGACAACGTTAAGAAAAAATATAGGTAAATTCTATATCATATCTACATATGTATACGTGTCTATTATTTTTTTATTGCAATGCAGATTATTGACTAACGGACTGACGAAAGAACATAAAAAAATACAAAACGAGGACCTATTTCTTTTTTTAAACATCAAATGATGCCTACAATCTGCATAATAACATATTTAATATTATCAATACTGAAATTCGTTCATAACATTTAATATTATCAATACAATGTTCAATATATTATCAATACATGTTCAATATGTCAATAAAATGTTCTTCCTTTAAAATGTTTTTCAAATCTCGCCTATCCAGTCAATAAAACACATAAAACTCAACATTGTCGAACGGCACATAACGTAAACAATCAGAGCTGTAACGAGTCACCTATTGTTTATTCATAATTAACACAGATCCTAAACAAACGTATGTTAAAACTAGGGACACCATTTTGTGCGGTATTCAAGGAATTTCCCAAGAATTGTCGATTAAATCTTCACGATTAGGTTTTTTTATTACGAAACACTGAATATGGAAGAATAATAGGGCCAGCCCACGTCCCAGGAGGGGGTACCAAATATAAATTTAAAAGGTGCCAAATTCAATAGCGGCAAATGCAAATGCAATAGGCGACAAATTCAAATTTAATAGGCGACAAATTCAAATTCAAAAGGCGGCAAATTCAAATTCAAAAGGCGGCAAAGTCAATAGGCAGAAAATTCTATACCAAAAAGGAGGAAAGTTCTTGGTACACCAATACACAACCACGTATCAATCATCAACGTATTGATACCAAAGAAAAGGTGATCTTGAGAACGGTTTTAAAGTTTTGTTACTAGTTTCAAATTTCATGAGTCATGAAGAGAATCAGAATTATTTCCTTACATGCTTCACTGATCTGCTTTCATCTATATTAATAATATTAATATGATCTACAAGTTTTAATTTTAATCTGCTATCTTTATAACGATATCTAGGCAAAACATTAGTTATTTTGTTTTAAAAAGTATTCGTATTTATAATGTATTTATTATTACTCTTTCACCCCACCTTTATACTCTTAGCTCTTTACTTTTTGCCCAGTGGTTACTTGGAAGAGATCACTGTTTCGTGATAAGGTCGCCCATTATACTTTTGTTTTATTTTACTGTATGTTTATATTGTATTTTATATAATAAAGAGTAAATAAATAAAATAAGCCTATATGCTACTGGCTGTGTAGAAATAAAAAAATACACCAAAATCAAAGTCCTCCCTTATTGTCACCCACCAGTCTCAGGAACATAAACAAAGCTGCGACGTGAATAACGAGTAGCTTTGAATATCGACTGCGAGATATAATGACTTGTCGAATTTAGCGGAGCCCGGCTATATAGGAGCTGTCCAGACTCCAGCGTCCACTTGAATTGCCAATCAATCTGATTCTTTGGAAATTGAATATGGAACGCTTGACCTTTGCAGAAATAGAACCTTTTTGAATTTATTCTTTATACTGGCCGCTTATAAAATTGGAATGCTTACAATTTTAAATCGATATTGTGAGTTTTTTTGTTTATATTATGCAGACGTTCTATATGCGTCATGCGACCATAAAGTAGACTATTTATTCTTTTTGAACCAATGATTTTAAGAATTTACCAATACCGATAGCGCCATTACATACGTAGGTACGTACCTAATAAATACTAAAATAACAGGTGTAAGCTTATTTACCGTAACTACGAGTATTTCTAAATTACATAAAAATTAATTAAATACCTATACTGAAAGGTAAAATATAGGTCGTTACATAGACTTTTAATATGCAATAAAACAAGAAAGCCCTGGATTTTATTGTAAGCCAACCCACATGAGAAAGTCAATCTCACGAAATAGCCCATAGCCGTAAGTTATTAGTCATATTGTCTCCAACCGGTTGGACAATAGGCGTCACTTCTAGCTCACCATACGGGCATTTCGTTCGCATTACAATCACCATTCATTATCCTGTCTTGTGACTAATTTCACTGCATATTGCTGTTGTCCCAATAATGAGTACACTTAAGTGCACAGCATGAATTGGGCAAAGCTCACACTAATCTAACACTTTAGTCACTTGACGCTTATCAGCAAGCGCATGCCCCTCCTATATAGTGGCATAATTCGAGTCTCTTCTAACTTTAATACGCATCACAATCACTGAATAATTTCACTGAATATTGTTACAACATCCCAACGACCGGTCGTACAATACTTGTCACTTTTTACTCACCGTACGACCATTTCTTCGCATAAAAATCACTGTAAATTAACTTGTCTTGTGACTTTCACTGCATATTGCTAGTCCTATTGTCTCACATATGTTTGTTTTTACATAAAAGAGCCATGTCGTCCTGAGAAATATTAGACAGGCATAGATTGGCAAAATTGTTTAGCATGGTAAAGTTGACATCTCATTTTGCATACAAATGAAAATTTACTAAAACACACATTGTACAAGATTATTCGCAATATTTGTAAAGTAAATAATATAAATATTTTATTTGTAAAAGCAGCTCATGATAATTATTATATATGGTATTTAATAAAGGGGGACCAAATAAAAACTTAGATAAACATCTAAAACATTTAATTTATGGGGGGTAAACGAACAATATTTTGTTATCTAGCGGTTGTTATTGTCACATCATAAAGTTGGTAACTACGATAAATCTTTTTATTCAGACACTGACGAGATAGAGCAAATCCGAACAAACTACAAACTATCAGATTTAATACCAGTAAAGTATGATTAAATCATAAACTTCTGCCAGATCTGTAAAGTTTTACTATAACTTCGTAACACTAAAACTAACTTTCATGAATATGGCAACTTTAATAAAGCGTCTTTTGTCAAACTGCCCTTTAAATTCACAAGAACAATAACTTTTAAACCACACACTTCAGTCTCGAGCCAGAGTTATACGGCGCCGTGACATGACCCAGTAAGTAGTTATTTATATAGGAACCCGTCAGATAACTTGCATTGTTTCTCTAAATAATACAATCGATATATCTGCGATTGGATATAGACGGAATAAGGATATTTACATATGACGCGGTTGAAGTTTCATCAATTTAGTTACGGCCGTTTTATCCAATTTATCAAAGATTGTGGATAGGTTGTTATGTCAAATTATATGACGTTAGATAGACAAAAGTCATAGCAAAGGCTATCCGTCGATAGGATATTGAAATCAAAGTAAGTGCGAATAGATAGATTTGCCTGACTGTAATAAGCAAAACAAGGGATAGATACAATATTAAAAACGGCTGTTAATCTAGTATGATGTTAGCGTTCTAGATATTTTGTTTAACTGTTCTAGAAATTTTGTTATCTCTTTTGATTTTTTTTTATTAAAGTTGAACGTGAAGCGTTTTTAATTCGAACGTAAGTGTGCAAATGAAACACGTTCAACGCAATATTTATTCAAATTTGATTTACACATTAACAGAACTATAAGTGTTCATGAAATAAAGTTCTTTGAACCTAAACGTTGCTAAATAAATAATTCTTTAATTAAAAACTATATAAAATAACAGAAAATGAAGGACGTACCAGAAAAACTTCCAACGATATACGTTATAAGTAAGATAGGAATGCAGGTATAATTATTAAAAAATGACTGCGGTTTAAATTAAAAGCATTTTATAATTGTTATAGTTTTTACCCTAGTATAAAATAAATAAACACAAAATTACACCAATATATTGTATTCAAGACCATAATAATTAAGTAGGGATAGTTATAGCAGTTATTGAACGCCTTATTGGTTTAAATTATGAAAATGACCAACATTTTTGTGCCCTCAATATAGTTGCTTTAAAGAGTTTAATTATTGTAGGAAAAAACTATCGAGAAGAAATAGTTTGTCCTGATTAATGACAATTACACGACATTCATGTTTTCTTACTCTAAATATTTTTTTGTTATTTGGAAGAAAACACTTAAGATATCTCGAGATCTGCTGGATCAATTCGGCAGAAAATTCGTAGGGAGATAGCTTAGGACGGAATAACAAAGGATACTTTTCCCGTAGCATAATGTTTTATTTGTAGCCTACAAAATATATATAGCCTATGCTACTAGTGGATAATCTAGATTCCGAATGTTGAAAGAATCTTTAAAATCGGTCCAGTAGTTTTTGAGCTTACTCATTACAAACAAACAAAGTCTTCCTCTTTATAATATTAGCGTAGATTACGCCTATATTATAAAGAGGAACACAAAAATTGACAGGAACGCTTGACGTTTGAAACGCGACGCGCGAACTGTAGTTCAAAGCTGAACGATTATTGGACCAATTCAATTTACGTTTAGTGTACCAATTAGTACTCAAATAACCTTTAAACTAATGCCATTCAGTCATAATATTTCAGCTGTTTCACTAAACTTGTACAATAGCTGAAGCATTTATTATTATTTCTTGAGGCTGAGGAATGTGTTCCTTCGGTTAATTTAATTTCGAATAAACGTGAGATAATGTTACATGAGGAAGTCAATATTATTAATATTTAGTGGTATTTAAAGTTTTGCAATAAAACAAAGTCCATAAACAATAAAATGCGCACAAGTTGAATCGATATGTGATATGCGTGAAATGTCATATTGACAGTGAAGTTCATAAACATTGAAAATATATATATTAGTACGACCCGAATTGGGATTTTTATAGAGTCGGTTAAACAGAGTCGTCATAAAAATTTAAAGATGATAAATATGTAAGTACACTATAAACATGCTTTATTGCTTTTTGGCCTTTTGGCTAAAATCAAAATGTAGCAACGGAAGACTTGATGATATCGTCATTTTTTTAACTTGTAATAAAATAATAAATATCATCAATTCATAATTATACAACACTTTTATGCCGGGGAGTTGAACTTTTCGTCAATGAATAAAATTTTTATCAATATTTTTATTGCTTAAAACAAAAATAAAACTAACAATGAAGTACTAAGTCCTATAAATCAGTTACACATATAGCACATACAATCGAAGTACATAATTTTTATTCTAGCTAGTCCTTTTTCCATCAGCATCAACCCTACACGGTCCATAATACTAACCCGCTTTCCACTAGACCAAGACGCCAAAGAATTCCTACTAAGAAATATTTAAATTAACATGGCATTTTAGTAAAGCAGGTAATTTGAAACGCAAAAATGTAACATTATGTCTAAATGTTCGCAACAAGCGGCCAATTCTTTTGAATGTACGTAATTGGCTCAACAATTAACTTGAAAATTGTTAAATTAGTCGCTTCGTTGTCGCTGTGTGTGGCTGGTACCACTGTATAAAACGAAAAAGGCCATTCTCGGAATTGTTTTAAGCGGGAAAAACAAAAAATTACAAATATTCTAAATTGTATCCAAAAATTGCATTAAAAGTTTGATGAAACTTAATCCAGAATATAAATTAATTTAGCAAATTAATATCAAGCAAGCAACCGACTTACACGTACACGTTACAACAACAAAAACAAAACGCTCATGCGCCAATATTGAACTCGAAAACCTGATCCAGATCTTTAGGAAGAATCTCTAAACTCCAGTTATTTTTATCATAAGTTACCCTACAAGCAATTACGATATGATTCGTGCACGGAATGCACCCGACCATATTTCACTTTTGTCATCTTCGAAGATAAACATCACGGAACGAATGAGACTAAATCTATAAACCTTACTATTATTTATAGATATTAGTGTGCATTCTTATTGTATGATGGAATCCTTAAGAAGCTTTCCATAAATGTGCAGGAATTTCTACCATTAAATGCTTAAGTACTTTGGTATAATAAAGCTGTCTATTCACGTGTTTCTAAGGGATATATTGCGAAACGTTTGTAAGAAAGTAATTCTAAATTATCGATGAAAAACTGACGTTTAAAACTATTCATTTTAATTTCATTGCATTGAAATTGACTGTGTCATACTTTTAAATAAGCTCAAGTCGAGCATTGCATTTGATACAATCTTTTACACTATTATATTTATACAAATCTAGAACTGTATCACGAGGCCTGCGTGATTGATGGCCAAGAAGCCATTAAAACCGGCTGGGGCTTTGCATTTCTATCTTTATTACGAAGATATTAAGTTAATATTTCTATAACGTCACAAATTATCCACACTCCAGACTGTATGACATTCTAAAGTTTTAGGTTGATTCAAATGTTGATAAAAATTCCTTTTACATTTAATAAACTGTTGGTTAGTAAATATTTGTTGCTTTCAATTCAAAGTAAGAATATATCATACGAATGTATCAGATTGGAAATTAATTCTGCTTAATTGTGCAAGATTTATAATGAAAATACACTTAGACCCGGTTCTTATAAACGACGGAACGTCATAGTATAACAGATACGAATCGTTTTCATTAACGAGCTCTTATAATCAATCAATCGGAACCAAATTTTGGTAGTTATATTATGTTAACGCCACTTTTATACAAACGCTTCAGACTTCCGCCTAGTACAATATTGTATTGTACGTAAGTAAAACGACTCGTTTTATTTATATCAGTTGTTTGTAACCCTTCAATATAAAAGATGATCTTGAACCTGTCCGAACTACTAAACTAGGATTAGGATTAGCCGTCAGTAAAATCAGATTTTTTGATAAGTTGATCAAATAATGGATAAATGTCCAGTAACAAAAAAAAATATTTTGATTCCTCATTGTTATTCTATAATGAAACGGTTAAAAAAATATGTCGATACTTAGACATGTAAGATCGTACGTATACGAACTTATATCAATTGCCTGGTGTCCTGGGCGGTATATCAATGTATTTATTGCTTTATCTCCTGTCAAACTGACGGTGGCTGGAGTCTGGACGCGCCCGCAGCGGGGTGTCAAACGATGTTTATGTTAAAACGCTGCCCGGGTGTTTTTAAAATCAATGTGATACACCCTATATTCATTTTGTTTTATGGCAATCGTAAATATGGGTATGGCAATAAATGTACATTGTTATTTGATTCGAAAGTTGAATTAAGCTTAGTTCCTTATTTAAAATAAGTTTTTTATTAGTATTTAGAATGCGTTCAATACAAAATTTATTGACTAATTGACTCTTTTTTATTTGGTCTTATATGATTAATATTTGATCTGATATACCAAAAAAAATATATATTTTGACCCCTTAAATATCTGAAAAATCCAATTTAACTTTGCATTTTGCACTTAATTGTAAACAAACTTTTGACAAGCAAGGACAAATATACAGGCTGAATTTTTGAAATGGGTTTCGGGATCAAATACTTACCTATCTACTATAATATAACTGTCTCCATCGCAGCGCCCCGTCTAACAAGATGTTTCCGCAACTTTTGACGATCCATTGCAAAATTATTCTAATTAGAAGTACTTACCATCATGTTATCGACCGGTGAAATAATAAGTAAGTACGGATTTTTCTTTTTTTGCAAAATCAACTAGGTACCTACTCTTTAACTACCTAGTGTAGAATTGATGCAATTCGTTTTGTAGTACATCGTATAATGAACGTGTTTTTATATAATAATTACATTTATCACAATACTCAATAACTTATATTACAATAATTGCATCTTCTTTCTACCACGCCGAAAAAACAAGAGAGTCCAAAAGCGCGGCAATCCGCATTGGACAAACACAATGCGGGATTGCCTTTTAATCGTCGAACTTGCAATAGCTGGCCAGTTATTTAAGGCAGGTTACTGAAAATAAGGTTTTAATGTATATTTAAGAAAACAAATAAATAATTAAAGCAAAATTGCTAACAGTAATTTCGACGGAACTTTAAAATCTTACGAATTTAATAATTTAAATCGAATACTACTAGCCTATTCAAAAACGTTTGATTATAATTTATAATTACCTACAGGTAAATGCGAGTATGTTTTCATCAATCCTGAATCCTGATCCACTCTGCGTTATTAGTTATTACCATTCAACTGATGTTCGTGAATACAACGATATGGATACCAAATCATCGTAAATGACAATTTGCAATATAGTTGAAAGACAATCTTCACTGTTTTGAATGAGCACAAAAATATAATTTATGTTAAATAAGTTACTTCTCTTATTTTTATTTGCTTCCAGAATATCTCCGATTGCGAACTGCAAGCGAAAGAGTTGTATCTAAAAATACAGTTGCTTGTTCAAACAAAAATTCAATTCAAACATCAAAGTTCGCTTTTCAGAAATGCTAAATAGACTAAAATCCATTACTATAAAACGGTCTTGAATCTCTAAATAAATTGAAATAACAAATTGTACGTTTATATTGTCTCTTCAACTTAGCAATAGAAATAACTATTCAAGATTTCACGTTGTCTAGTCAATCTCAAAGTTGTTCTTCGCAAAAATCGTTTTACGTTTACCGTTTCGAAAATACCATACTGATGCGAAATTTGAATGAAAATACAAAGAAAATAATGTAAGTATAAGCAGCAGCAATTCAATTTTTTTCATATCTAAACTCTTATGTTTCCATATTTATTGAAAAAATAAAAAAATATGTGAAAACCATAAAACAAATAAAATTAAAAAAATGAGGTTATCCCATTAAAGTTTTTTAAATAATTATGTTCAGTTGCCACCCACGCCCATCTGAACGGCTAATAAGATTATCGAGCCCTTGACTTTTGAAAGGAAGAATTTATAAAATTTATTCAATACTTAAATAAATATCCATTTATAATGACTAAACAAATATGCGAGACTTGAGTCTTACACTTTAGTGTGTAGCATTTTTATGTTGAAAACAGTATTTGTTATACTTTATTCTCGTTCTGCAACCGTAAAAAGTATAATGTAGTGAAAAACAGTATAATACTGCTTTTAACAGTATAGTTATGTTTATTGTATTATTGTACGCAACCCTACCTACATCTTGTACATCTCACACATTGCACTTGAATGTTGCAGCTTACAAGTACAAATTCTTTAGCAGAGAGTATAGTAATCATTTTTTCGTTCTTTAGTATTCTCTACATTATCTATAAGCCCTGTAGCATTCATCACAAACTTGCCTATCATAGTCAGAAATAATTTTTCATGATTCACACATTGAATCAAACATACACACTATTCCGGTGTATAATATTAAGGAAGATTTCTTTATTAAGGGTTTAAAATAACAAATCAATTCACTACTAACATAATATTTAATTACAGTCTTAATATCTACACTACATTATAACCTAAAGTGGGAACCATCTCTGAGCACCATCTAGTCTAATAACTTCCCCATTCAACATAGGATTTTCTATTATGGTAGTCACAAGTTGTGCAAATTCTTCTGGCTTGCCCAATCTGGAGGGGAAAGGGGTCATTCTTTTGAGGAACTCAATCATTTTTTCTGGCAAATATGTGATAAGTGGTGTTTCGAATAAACCTGAAAAAAAATATAGTTAATTGGTCTCAAATTCATGTAAGAGGAAAGATTACTAATGTACCTCTAAATATTGTTTTAATAAAAAGAAATAAATGTCCTCATATACATCAGCACACATTCTTAGTAAAAATTATATGTGTCTCAACTAAATTACACCTAATCTTATGTAGTTTTTTTATATTTATAGCATCAATGAATAATTAATTTCTCTCTATTATATCTATACAAGGAAAAGGTACCGCAAGAAACAGTATATCTTGATTAAATGTCTGGAGATTTAGAAATCTTCCGGACATTTAAGGAAGATTGTGAAAAAAATGTGAGATTTGCAAATCTTCCACACATTAAGCAAGATTAGGAAAAGCTGCATACAGCCTTTGTATTATCAGTATTATCAAGTAGCAAACATTCAACTTAAAAAACTAGTATGTAAAAGTAAAGAATAGAAAACAAAATGTACACTAACCAGGGGCT
The DNA here is from genome assembly GCA_001586405.1 of Phoebis sennae. Lineage (NCBI taxonomy): Eukaryota > Metazoa > Arthropoda > Insecta > Lepidoptera > Pieridae > Phoebis > Phoebis sennae. Next base: position 11,736 of record LQNK01001780.1, on the reverse strand, counting down.
ATAGTCATATTCCTGATGCCTTGTGAAGCCAGGTCTCTCGCTATGGGCAGAGTCATCCCCACTATTGCTGCATTGGCCGCAGCATATGCAGCTTGACCAATATCTCCCTCCATTGCAATGGTAGATGCTGTGTTCACTATGACTCCCCGTTGACCACTCTCTGAGGGCTTGTTTTTACCCATGAGACCAACTGATAGGCGTATTGCATTGAATGTGCCTATTGTGTTGACCTGAAATATTAAAATAATAGCTTGGTTTATCTTAATGTTCAGAAGGCTAAAAAGAATTAAAAACAATGAGAACTGTAACAGTAATGAGCTCTATGGTTCCACCTTTAGTGGGACATACAACATAAGTTAAAAAAATATATTATAGCATGAATATACATTAAAATTTTTGTTGATTTTGGTGCCTACTTTTAAATCTTGTTCTTCCATCCTGCTCCCAAAAGGTTGTCTGGAAGAAATTGCTCTAGGCAATAAGACCGCCTTTTGCACACTTATAAGTTAAGAAAGACATTCTTGTAACTTTATTTTTATTAAGTGCAATAAAGGATGAAAATAAAAAAATAAAATAAATAAAATCATATAAAAGGTTATTAAAAATAAAATAACTAAAATAATTGTGTAACATAATTAGATAATCTTACATTTATACACTTGACAAAATGGTCCATTTCTGCTTCCCTGTCCTTACGAAAGTTGTACACCTGATGGCACTGTGAGAATCCAGCGCAATTCACTAAATTGTCCAACCGTCCAAATTTTGTTTTTACTATATCTAATGCCTTTTTCACATCCTCTTCTGAAGTCACCTAAAAATTAAAGTTTAAATATTAGAAACTTTAAATATAATTTTATTTATTACTAGCTTTCCGCCCGCGGCTTCGCACGCGTGGGCTACTAATTTCTGTATTTTTTAGAGGCGCACGACAAAAGTTTAGAAAAATTACGGTCGCAGGACCGCTCATATATGCGCATGTCTATAGTGTTTTTTATAATTTTCTATGGAAATAGGTTCCACCAAAATCTCACAATGCGCACCTCTTCCAAATACAGAAAATTGTAGCACACGCGAGCGAAGCCGCGGGCGTGAGAATTTATTGAGTGTTTTACCGTATCTATACGTTAAGAGTATAAAAAGACATGACCCCAAGTCAACCATAATCTCACATTGTCAATTTGTCACGTGGTATGACATTTTCACGACTTTAGAAGCATATATCTCAAAAAATATTTAATTTAGCAAAAAACGCATTTAGAAACGTTTATTTCATTTTTAAAGACCTATCTAATGACATCAAATTTTATGATGTATTCGTGAATTTATTTTTTTACCCTCCGTTTACATGTATGGAGAGCCACCCCTAAAAATATTTTTTTTCAAATAAAATGTAGCCTATAATTTGCACCTAATATTGATCTATCAGCATGTGAAATTTTATCAAAAACTGCCCTGTGGTTATTACGTGATTGACGCACATACAAACAGATAAACAGACAAACAGACAAACAGATAAACAGACAAACAGAAAAAAAAAATTCTAACCATGGTTTTGGTATCTATAGAACATACATATTGCATACCAATTACTTTTTTTGAAAAATATTCAATGTACAGAAATGGTCCGGTTACTGTTTTATTATATGTATAGATAATTGTGTAGTAGCAATGGTTTAAGATTAAAGGAAATATGTATCATAAGTATAGCACTACCAAAGTATATTCTAGCTGTTTTACTTTCTTAATTATTAATATACATATAATAGAATTACTTACACAGCCTTTAGAAGCTATAACATTGTCACCAAGGGATTTTGCTACTTGTTCTGCCCTGGTCCCTTGAATGTCCAATATAACAACTTTACCCCCGTTTTTAACAAAAGCTTCTACAGTAGCTTTTCCAAGACCTGACGCGCCACCGGTAACTAAGCTGACCATACCCTTAAAGAAAATATTTTAATTTATATAAAAGCATTTTGATAACAAGGTTATAGATTTGTTTACATTTACAAAATCACATATAAACTTCTAGTGTACCTTCAGCATTGTAATTGAAATGATTTAAACTTTATAATATTATACTTTTTCACTTTTCAATGCGATCACTTAATTTATAATTCTAATAATTTTGTTTTACTTTTACTTTCATAGGTTATGCCGAAACTTCAAATTTGCGACAGTGACAGCGGAAATGTGAATTGTCAAGTTTGTAAACTTAAAAGTTCACTTGAACTTTATGAAATAAATGCTTAATCTTCAAAATAACTTTTTAATCCGATTTAACATAAAATAAATATACTGAAAGAAATATATGGTTTTAGCAAATCAATCATTTGCTTAAAATAACAATTGTTTTTTAAACGGCAACATTTATCGATTTTCCAGTTTGCTTGGAAAAATAGGAAAATGGTGAAATGTTTTGATTTTTTGATCTCAAAAGAAGAAATTATGAATTAAACGATACAAAATAATTTTCCAGTTTGATGAGTACTTGTTAAAGGAGTCTTCTGGCTTTCATTTATCTTTAGAAACATAGAATACAATTTTTCTTCTTCGTAAAACCGAGAATATAAAGATCGATTCAGAGTATAATGGCAAAAGTGGAACAGCCACTGTTTATTCTTCCCAAGAAACGAAACGGAAAGAAGCAAAATACTATAGCTGGTCACGTAGATCACATTATCACTGTCCAGGTATTGTAATTTATAATTTAATGCGGCCATTTGTTTTGGTTTTTAGTATTGTGATATATTTTATGTCGGAAATAACAGGTAAATACTTAATTGAATGAAGAAAAAAAAATTCTCTAATGTATTGAATGGATTACTAATCCGTTATCATAGATTTTAGTTTTAACACTTGCCCTAATCTTGTTGTTTAATAGGAAAACAAACAAGTTGTTGTCACCTAATTTTAGATTAAGCATTAGCATTTTCTGTTATATTTATTATTTGATTCCACTTTATAATATATTTTACCCAGGGTGCTGCAGATACTGAAATACCTACCAAATATAAGAATGGCCTTTCACCTGTGTCTGAACATGTTGCTAATGGTATAATACATTCCACCATGGAGGGGCTCAAATCCAATATGAAAATTAACTTACCAATCATAAATGATGTCCATGATGAAGATATAAATGAGCCGAGTACTGATCAATCTAAGTCTGTGCAAAAAAATGGGTATCAGCCTCTAACACTTAACAGCAGTCGTGAAATAATCGACCTATCACCAATATATGAAAACTCATCAGATGCATGCTCCAGTCACGGTGATCTACGCGAAGATAGCGAACTGCAAAAGAGTTGCCGAATCCTCAATTCTGATAACAATGAAAGTTCATGCCCAACGCCTAACAGCTTATCACAAACCCACTCGGAAAACAGCTTTGAAATGGGCCCAATGACTGACAGCCTGAAAAATAGTGCAAAAAGAAAGAAAAGAGTCAATATTGTCTCTGGTATCACTGAGTCGGACAATACAGAGACCGAAGTGACTGCTTTAAGAGTTGATTCAGAAGGGTCACTAACACCTGATTGTTCATTGTCTGAGAGTAAGGACAGCTATTTAACAATGACAGGCACCATAAAACGAGGCAAAAAGAAAGGACAAAATGTTGATGTTAAACTCAATATCTCCAGAGAGGAACTTGAAATCATTGAAGCTTCAATTGTAGCAGATGAACTGAGCAAAATGGATGTATCGAAATGCTCACTCTACAATGGGCCTCATATATTTCTTTTTAGTTTGGTGTGTGTGCCATTTGTTGCTATTATTTCTGCCGCCTATTCATTTTATATAGGTACACTGGCTTGGTACAATATTTTCTCGCATGTGACTGAAGAATTCAGCTGTGTCAAGAAAGTATTTCTGGCACCAGTTGTGATTTTGTCGTATCCATTTTTGATTGTTATATTTACAATTGGACTTGGGCTATATGCAGGTATAGTTCAATTGACATTCAGTGGAGCGAATTGGTGGAAGGATGTGTGTGATTTTGAAAAAGGCTTTTACGGCTGGCTCTGCAATGTGCTAGGTATGTCTGAATGTAGTCCATATGAAGTTGTTGTTCTAATGGATGTCAAACCATAACTTTTGAAGTATGGTTTTGCTGAATTACCATGCATTTATTTTGGCTATATAATTTTATGATTAATTTTGATCTCAGAATTTATATGTTGTTTCAAAGTGAAAAGACTAACTCTCAATGTACTCTTCTTTATCTAAAAATATAATTTAAACAGCAAAGTAAAGAAAAGAAAACAGAATAGATAAATAATGAAATATAGGAATACTTCAAGATTTAATACAAGTTCAGGATGCTCATTTTTATAACAATGGTTTTAACCCCAATGCAAATAGAATAAACCAATTATACAATTAGCTAATAACCACTGCCATATTTATTAACTTAGAACAGCATTAAGTATTAAGGAAACATATCTAGTCAGCTTTTTAAATGTAGAATAAGTAAAAAAATGTGGACTGTTTGGAAAATTCAGAAATGGTATAAGAGGGAACACTGAAAAGACTAAATGGAAAGAATTTTTGAAAGTCGCTCGATTTTCATCTAATGTGTAAGGAAACAATCTTGGTTACTGATGTTAAGATTTGTATAAATAAGGACTTATGACTCAAAGTTCATCTTCCATAATATATTTTAATTAGTTTCCAAATATTATTTTATCTAGTCAGACATTTTAAATTATACTTTAAGATGGTGAAATAGGTTTTATACTTTATGAAGATATTAAGAAGTACAATTTGTTATAATCTAATTTGTATTATTTAGTACAAAGAAATATCATCTATTATGTATATCATATCATATTATTTAATGGTTGTGCTTTTATTTATAATAATATTCTTATGCACAAAGATCTTGTAAACCAAAATATATTAATTTTAAATTTCCAAAGTGTAAAATGTAATTGTTTAAGAAAGCTTTATGCAAGAATATGATCAAAATGTATGGATGCTTTATGTAGTCAATGGTATGTTATATTTAAAATAGTAAATAATATAACCAACAAAATATTAATTGCTTAGCAAATTTTATTGATCTATAACATGCTTATGCATCCTAAGTATGACTATCTAGTATGATGAAATTTTGTAATACACATAATCAACATAAATATATGAAGACTGATGTATTCTAGTCACTATTGTGTCCATTTTCTACAAATAAAATATTTTATAAAACAAATTCGTTTTACTCAACAGCCTACTATAAAATGTACAACATTAAAAATTATATCTATTGATCACAATTCTACAGGTGAAAATTTCATGATGGGTTGGCTTGACTTTGGTTATCTTGAGTCTGCTTGTCCTTTACTTCTGTGTCTATTCTTTCCTTAGCACGAACTATTTTTGATTGTAAATAAAATGATCCACCTTTAGACTTGTCATTTACAGTGAATAGATGTTCATAATTATTCTTGATTTTTTCTGGATCTAATTTTTCTACATTAAGTATTTGCATAGCTTCTTCTAAAGTAAGACCTGTGGATGCATTAGCTGCAGCTCTTCTCGCACCCTGAGGTCCACCACCAGCTCTTTTGGCTGCTTCTTGCGATGCTGCAATTTCTTGCTTCAGAGCTCTTGCGAATGCTCTACCAACAACTTGAGCACCGAGGACAATTATTTGCGCAATATATTTAGCCATTTTTTATTGGTGAAAAAAACGACGTAATATTAATTTTCATTACGGAATTATCACTAATTTATAAAAATGTCATTCTTTTCGATGGTCAATAATAAACTTCAACAGAGTAAGGTTATATTGCGTTCATTCATTCATGACAGTTTTTACTTTTTATCAATTTTTGCATTCATGATATTTGTAGCAAAAATAATTATATGAAGATTTTATTTAAATGTCTTATTATTCCTGTAAACAATTTATTGTCATATGTTCTTATAAATTTAAATGGAATAACAGGAAAATTAAGTAAAAAAAGGAACATGTCGCAATAAGATTGTTTTTCTCCGTATGTAAATGCGTCAAGTGTCAACTGTCTTCTGTCAATTTTCATGATTTGTGATGCCCACGCTTGACTATTGTTGCAGTTTATTAATTTGCATCACTTGCATTTGAGGATCCAGGAAGTGCAGGACACGTTCGCGGTCATTATTCTTGCTTACCTACTCATAGAAGTTGCTTGTGGGCCACGTCGATACCTTGTTGCTCAAGATGACTCTGGGAACTTATAATAGACATCAAGCAGAGAAGAAACGGTATTGTCTTGAAAGTTGTTTTGATTTCCTTTTGTATATATTTCGGTTTATTTGATTATTGATTAATTTCTTAACAGGCAAGCGGCGCTGGCTGCTGCATTTCCACAAGGAATACGTTGTCAGAAATGTTTGCAGTATGGACACTGGAGCTATGAATGCACTGGCCAACGCAAGATTCTCGTCCGCCCTTCCCGTACGCAAGTGCTGAAAAAGAATCTCAAAGCAAAGGAAAGAAAGTGCAGGTAATACTATTTCAGTTTTTAACCGCCATTTTTTATCTACCCTCATTTAATGATAATAATTATGTTTCTAGAACAATTTCTTGTAAATATACCCACATTCTTTGTACTCATTGCTTTCTCATATTTAATTTTAAATTTTTAAATGAATATAATCAAATCAAACCCTTATATGATAAAACAGTATTTCCAATGAGTACATATTATACATTTCCACCATAAGTAATAAATTAAAATAAATAATTTATTTTAGCGATGGCAAATGCAAGATCCCCGCTAAGAAGAAGCGCTATTCAAACTGTGCAGACTGCTCTGACTGCTCGGACGATGAGTCCTCCTCTTCCGGATCATCATCAGATAGCTCTTCCTCTGACAGTGATTCAGACAGTGGCAGCGAATCAGACAGCGGATCTAGCAGCGGCAGTGGTAGCAGCAGCGGGTCCGAATCCGACTCTTCTAGTGACTAAGTACATTTTATAGATATTATTTATTATGGAGCAGTGTTCTGTACACTATACTTTTGAGAGCTGATTTCAATTCTCTCTTGACAGTTTTTAATATACTATTGCATGTATGTCCACCTTTCCTACATATCTGTTTTAAACTATATTATATGTGTCTATAATTTATTTTCTTTTTTCTTCTTATCTATCTTAAATTCTTCTAAATATGCTAAAGATGGTATTGGACATAGCTCTTTGATTTTTACAAAATAATGCTGGTCATTCAGATTTATGGTAAGGAAATTTTATTTATTTGAAGTCTATTTTTGTGTTCTTTATGATTTTAGTTTATCTGTTTGTATTGTTGATTTCAGAATTGATGAGATTTTTGTATTCTTAAAAATATAAATAACAGATTTTACTTGTGATTCTTTTTATTTCTATTTTTGAAAATGAGCTGCTGATGCGGTGTTTTTACTATATGTGATGTACTAGTATTTTGTAGGAAATATTGTATGACTTTAAATTCTGATGTCTATATATTAAGTGTGTAAAGCACAATACAACAATTATTTATATTGCATTCAGGTGACAATTTTAATAAATTTGGTTGTTAATTAAATAAAATTAATAATTAGGTTTTGTAATATGCCAGATTGTAATATGAATGATTGTTACAGATAGAGTTAAACTCAATATTAATGTAATGTAATAGAGGCTTTGTAAATGTGCGTATAATTATATTTTGTTTAAAATTTATTTTATAAGACTGTATGTGTAAATGTCGTAAAATAAATTTTAGTTTTAATGCGGTACGATTTTTAATGTGAAATATGAATAAAATAAGATTTCTATATGTTTCGTCTTTTCTTTATTCATAATGAATTTAATAAAACATTTTTAGGTATTTATTTAATCAAAATGTTTATTGGTGGCTTCCAACAACCATTTTGAATTCCATCCCAATAATATTGTTTTCTATTGACAAATACGAAGTTCTAGATTATATCCTTTAAATAAAATTGTTTCTTATATTTATCGTAAAAGAATCAAGAGATAACATATCATGATATAAGAATAGTAAAGCTTATTTCGCGTCCACTCGGAGATGATTGCAATTTGCATAACGTTGCATAATTACGTAACTGCGCGGGTTTACATGCGCGCAACAGTATCGATTTTCTTTTAATAGACAATTCTAAAATAAAAGTAGTTAGGTATATGCCATATAAGAATAATTGGGAGGTGAATATTTGATGAATCTGTCGAGGACAATGGTACTTTTTGTAAAATAAATTATGAACTGGTAGTAAGTGTAATTTCCCTCTACTATTCATAAATAATATAAATAGAAAGGAATATAGTACAATGAAATATGTGACCGTTGGCACATCACAAATAAGTACCCGCAAAGTTACAATTTTTTAATGTCTAAGTAAAACACATATTTTATTTGTGTGAAAGTTTAATTTTGAAGTGCCGATTTATTATTAGTATTGAAGGTGTTAGTTAAAAATTAAAAATAAGTTCATTTAGTTTGTTTGACGTTAGCTGAAACGTTGACAATTATAAACCCCGACAGTTATTCATTTTCGCTAATATCTAGTTTGCATACGGCGTTGTTCATTAATGATTTACGGCCGTTTTCAATAATGTATCAAAGATTATGGATAGATTGTAACCTTAGATTAAATGACATTTGATTGTCAAAAGTCATAACAAAAGCTATCCGTCGACAGCATATTGAAATCAAAGTAAGTGCAAATAGATAGATTTGCCTGACTTTAGTAAGCAAAACAAGGGATAGATAGAATATTGAAAACGGCCGTTATAAGACCCAGTTATACGTGGATCGAAACCGTGTTTCACACAAATACATGTCTGTTGATAATAATTATGTATTTTCTAATTTCTTACGTTGGGTTTACGTTATATTTAAATTTTAACTAACACATATTAGGATCTTTCAATATTTAATTTTCCATTATCATTTTTCGTTAACCAATAAACATGAAACTGGTTTTGTCTATACAATAAACTGTTGTATATAGTCTTAATCAAAGTCGCATCCACTCTATCAATTCTTAGATCTTTAATTAAAACTACGTATCGAATTTTTATGCATTCGAGTGTTTCAGGAGGTAGGTTTATATGTCATGTGAGCGAAGACTGTGCGAGTCACTAGTAAGTAATAAATAAAAAACAATCGTCAATATGAAATTCAATTTATTCACGAAAACATTAAAAATATCCTTAACATTGTTTATTCAACAAATTTGAACCAGCAAGATTATTCAAAAATTTTAACATTTTGTACTATTTAAGGCATACAAAAATAGAGGTGGGACTATTCACAGATCATTCAAAATTCAATACAATAAAAATAAACGAAGTGAATACACGTTATAATTAACACTTAAAATAACCTACAAACATCACAAATTGTATCAAACAGTAAAATTAAGACTTATTCTAAAACAGTAAATACTAACAAATTTTTTACCTGATTTTTATTGTCACATTTTTATGTTGTTGATGTTTAATCAGAATTGAAACCCATCCCAGTATATTTATTATTTTCCACTATCTTCAGAGGCAATAACGACAATTCTTATTCTACTTATAAAATAGACCTAAATATTATACAAGCTACATATTTTTTGTTCAGAATTACGAAAAATGTAACATTATTTTGTGTAATATAAAAATGTATTAATGTGGTTGTAAAATTGTTTCTAGTTTATTGTAATTAATTGTGTGATGTTCAATATTGTAATTTTCATAGGCGGGGATTGTATAATTGTATATAGCTTATAATTAAATCCAACATTGTTGGATTCTTGGCACATATTAAAATTGAAAGGAACATATAAAAACATTATATTTTCCATCATTTGATGAATAAAAACCTCATTGCTCGTCGGAAAATTAGGTGAACCTTGAGATTATTTAAATGTCTAAACAAACGAAGGCACATCAACAAAGGTTTTAAATCTGAAATGATCATTTGTTCGGCTTGTTCAAGTATATCTCTTACCGATACTTCTATAACGTCTAAGCAGACGAAGGCACATCAGGCAATGTATGTATAATAACCTTCCTCTTAGCATCAAACACAAAGTTATTTAACTTAAAGATCCTACTCTCATAAAACGGTTTTAAATCGGAAATATTTATTTGCCTGGCTCGTTCCAATAAGTCCCTTTCAGATATCTCGATTGTGGATTGTGAGTAGTTGTGGAGTCCCCGCATATAAGCCAGTTGGTCGATGGTCAGTTGACGAAGGATGTAGTACAGTAGTTCACTGTGATCTTTCTTGTAGGTGAGATACTTTTGGAATGTCTGAAAAATTAATAAATAAATTATGAGTTCAAAAATTATTTTTGATGGGCAGTTTTCGATTGTCAACAAAAGCCTGATGTAAGATTTAACATTTGTTTCTGTAGCCTCTAAATAAAAATATACCTTTTTTACAGTAGAAAGTGCTAAAGTATCGATAATTGATCCTGGTAGAGGAGCTTGTGTCTTAAATGCTCCACTTTAAAAATAAGCAATAATTGCATTAACATCTTATATCCCATGGAGGGATAATGGTGGACCCCCATATCAGTGATGCACGTAAAGACAGGATTTAGGACTATATAATATATTCACATGTTTAAAAAAATTGTATCACACGTGTGTCCCTACTGTCAACTTGAATCTATAGCGTAAATCAAATATTCACGCATCGTAATCTATTACGAATAATTTAATCTTTAGCTATCCCAGTGGTGTAATTTAACTTTGGATAAAACCGTGGATCCACAGCTATAAAGCCAAAATGTATCGTCCAATTTTGTGATCTTTAGGTTTTTGGGGTGGCCACCGGACAGCAATTTTACAGACATACATAATATATTTGTTATCAATTTTAATAAGAGGATTTCACCTTGTTAATACTATATACTCACGTCGATAACGTAATTAGTAATTAGTAATATAACATATCATAGCTAAACTTCCAAAGGTCCCGCGATACAGGCATTGCCTAGTGCGGGAACCATTGCCAATTGTATCATAGTAACCTACGATAACTTTAAAATGACTTCTTTGTTTTCTTTTATGTGTGAAAAAATTTGAATAATTAATGAAATGTATGTCTTTTGAAGTAATAAAGATTTTATTTGAATGAATGAATGAAATACTCTTTATTGTATACTTACATCTAAATTACAAAAAGTTTATAAACAACTATTAACACACAGCGTAAGTTTACAAAAGGCGGCCTTATCGCTGACGAGCGATCTCTGCAAGGCAACCTTTAGGTGTAGGAAAGTTCACAATATTAATGGTAGTGAGTACCAAGATAACATCAATACATACACATACATATTACGATACACATATTTACATAACGAATATTCATACATATATACATATACAATCATACTATAAAAATATATATATAGATAATATTATTAGGAAAATAAGAAGATCAATAAATAAATAAACAAATAAGATAATATTTATTTATTTATTTAAAATAATAATTTAACACACCTGTTTCATAGCCCTCATGACGCTGTACTTCTGCGTTTCGACGAAGCTCTCGAGCATGGTGCGTATCGCGAGATTCACGTCGTCTTCGTTCACTTGACCTCGCAGGTGCATGCGGGCGTGCGCTTCGCTCATTCGGATCACTGGAAACGAAATAATAGATACATATTAACGACTATACTATGGAAAGATTTTATAAATTATATATGTAGGTGCTGTGCTGACGCAGGAATTTTGGTCACGTCGCACAGTCACATAGCGTCGCC
>LQNK01001779.1:111622-143732 GCA_001586405.1 Phoebis sennae | reverse complement strand
AATGTTGTACTATATTCCGTAGATATAATTATTAATGTTACACAAGTTTGTGTGAAGTTAAAATATTTCCAAATTCAAAAATTTTTGGGCGCATCGTCGTGGATGGCATTTATTTATTTTTTAAGGATGCAGTGTCCATTATTTTTCCAACATTTTATTACAAGTTTTTTAAAACAGTATTTTCATAAAGTTAAATCGAATAGGGTCGCTGCGCCAGCGGAGTAAGTAAGTAAGTAAAATAGAAAGGATTTTTTCCAAATTTCCCTTCAAGACACTTTTAGAACCTCATTAACAATAAAATATATAACCTATTGCACATTTCACAAGTAAATTATGGATCAAAGAATAGGTATCTCATGATCCCACAAAGGTGAGTAGCTGACTGTATTAATGGTTTAATTTTGATTTAATATAACAAGTATATCCAACATTTATTTTATAACGCCATCTAGTCCCAAGCGAGAATTGTACTATTAAACTAGACGACTGATGAAACTACATAGTTTCTTATAACACTTTAATAAATGAACAATAATACAGTAAAAAATTACAATGTTCGTCAAATCATACCGTTCTAACGTGGGCATCGAACCCACACCTTCTGGCGAAAGACACTGTAATGTCCACTGCATCAATTGCATTATTAATCGAGAAGTCTACATGTTGTTTTTGAATTTTTGTGTCGCTAAAATGTTCATAAAAAGAAACAAACAGAATCGTTATCTGGACGTTTTTGGAAAACGGTCTCAAATGAATTATCATTTTAGGTAGTATTTATGAACAAAGAATTTGAAAAAAGGGTGTTTAAGCGTACATCAAAACAAATCTTTTGCTAAACAACTTTTGAACATTAGTGATTATTGATTACCTGCTAACAGTGCTATATCGTGCCTAAGTTACTTACGCACCGCATATATGAGGCTAATTTTAGCCACCGAAGTTGGCAACATACCAAACATATACAAATTGCCATTAGGGCAGCATAAGAAAAAGGTTATATATTATAATGATATATCTGAAATGACCCCATACTCAATTAATTTTTTTTAGTTTTTGTGTTTTTACAGTCGCAGAGGCATAAAATAATATGGTCACACAAGTAAAACATATTGTTTAAAAATACGGTCTGCAATCGAAGGCTTGTAATGGTCTACACAATGTTTACCTATATTAACATCTACATATACAAATTTTCTTACCAAACAATATACATATATTATTTTACATATATTACATATATTATTATTATAATATAAGTTAGTATCTTACGCACCGCATTTATCAGGCTAATGTTAGCCACCGAAGTTGGCAACATATCCATACAAATCGCATTAGGGCATAACAAAGACGCATTTAAAATAATGATAAGATCACGCGAAAGCCGGCGTCGGACACTGCTGATCCCGGAATCAATATTGGGGATCAAACGACTAGGGCAGGGGGATGGAATTATATAGAGCTGTTAATACTAGAAAAAAATATAATCTGTTTCCTTTACTATTTGTTTTTTAGGAATCATATTTACTTTATTCTTGATAACATAAACACAATTGTATCTAAAAAGAAAAAAAATACCGATACGCTCTTAATTATTAGTAGAAACTTTTATTAAAATCTTACGATCAGAATGGTATGTCGACAAACGACATAGATAATATACAAGTCTTCCTTATTGATGACTTTTGCTTGCTGCGATACCTATATAGGTAGATAATATACATATGTATATTATTATCAACCCATGCATTATTTTGGGTTCCAATCACGGACAAACTAAATTAAGTATATTATTAAACGAAATGAAACTGCATTCAATTTGATAATATAAGGCGACAGAGGACTACCACCTAATTACTAATTGCTATAATTGACTAATTTGTTCTTCCCAGATAAACAAATGCATTTTTATTATTAAAATGTGGTGTTAACAGCTCTATAAAATCCCAAAGAAACCCCAAAAGAAATGGGTCGGTCTCGGGAGATAAATATGTAATCTTAACATAATTGCGTCTCAAACAGCCCTCGCTCACTCGCCAGCCGTATTGACTCTTCCGGATCTGTGACCACGACATGCAACTGACCAATATTTTTATTGCTTTTTTATTTATGTTTAAATACCTTTAAGGCCCAGGTCGTAGAAACGACGGAACGTCATAGTATAACAGATCGGTTTTACTAACGAGCGGTTATAATCAACTAATCGGAATCGAGTTCTGGTTTAATGTTAACGCCACGTTTATTAGAATAGAATAGAATAGAAAATTTTTATTCAAAATAAATACACATATAAATATTACAGGTACGCTTTAGACTTACGCCTAGGAGATGGTACTGTCTGTAAGTAAAACGACTCGTTTTATTGTTATAAGGAGTGGGTTACATAAATGATGTGTCATTTTCTATATTATTCTTATAAAATAGGTTGTTAGGGCTGTACTGGCCCTTACTGTTACGAGACATTGGACAATAAACATGTACAAGCCAGTGATGAGTATCATTGGAAATATTTTCTTACACTTCCTATTCTGGAGCAAGAGTTAAACAGATATAAATTAGTGACTCGCCCCCAACTAGAATCCTCGCGTTGTAATGTATAAATCAAGACCTTTCATTTGACTACTATTTTCTTTTGTTTCCTATTTGCCTTAAAGATTTTATCAAGATCATCCATCCATCTTGATTCTAAGACCTCACTTCGCCCGGTCAATTACAATAATGTCACAATGATACACAACCCTTGAGTGCAACACAAGCTTAAAAAAACTAATTTCCATACAACTTCCGTCTTAAAACATTAACACCGAGCGGAAAAGCATTAGTCTCATAAAATCGAATTATTCCCAAATATCGGCTCATAAAATATTTCGTCACCAGTGTAGTATGAGCTGTGGATAACAGTGTGTTGTGTGGTAGAAGCGGCTCAGGGTGAAATGGTGTGAATGGCAGACGGTCAGCGAATTGATATTAATGGCGATGCAACACCTGGTGATGCGAATGTCGTTGCTGGGTTTATATGGCGGCTTTCTATAACAATTTAAGAAGACTAAATGCTGTTATTTTTATGCAAATGTGTTTATCGTTAGGGTATCGCCCCTTTGTACTAACACTTTCACGCCCGAAGTAACAATTTTACCATTTCAAAACCTTATTAAAACTTACTTTAATTAAAAGTATATAATTTACGAGAACAGTAGATAGTTTATAAAAAATCACATTTTTACATGAACAATAATGAATGTTCCTATAAAAATAAAACGTTTTACTTGCGGACAGCACAATATCCTACTACACATAAGACTAAAACGTATCTATAATATTCGTGGCGTTAACTTACCTACCAAAACTTAGTTCCGATTGGTTGATTATAACCACTCGTTAATGAAAACTATTTATATCTGTTATACTATGACATTCCGTGGTTTATAGGAACCGGGCTTTAAATCCATATAGGGTATGGTAACAAATAAGTTTATTTTTTTCAAAATTTTTACAAACTTCAAACCGCGCCATGTAACCGTCCTCTTACGTGATTAAATTGATAGTTACAATAATGGTGTTAACAGACCCATCAGCACCTGATCCAGGGCACTCGACATTTGCCCGTTTCTGTATCTCCGTCAAAACAAACATACATTGTAACTAATTGCTACTTAAATACTAAACGGTTCAAATAACACTTACATTATTGCTATGAGGAATGACTAGGTTTGAGCTTATTGTCGCGTAAAACTCCCTTAATAACATTGTAAATGTAAAATAACTCTGTCTGTTTGTCTGTCTCTTCTTCACGTCTAAACCACTGAAACGATTGGGATGAAATTTTGTTAAGATTTTGTTTGAAACTCGAAAACAAAGACTACTTTTTACCTCGGAAAATGCCACGGGAACGGGGGATATACTCGTGTGAAACAACGGGGTTACTGTTATGTAAAGAGGTGACCTGAGTATTATGGACTGTACATAATCTAATGTTATAAAGAGGAAACATTTACATAAATATTTGTGTACATATGTATACATGGTTTGTTCGAGGATATTATTTCACACAAAATCTACTAGACCGATTTCAAAAATTCTTTCACGATTAGAAAGCTGCATCTTCGCCGAGTGTCATATTCCTATATTATGGATGTTTCTTACATTACGCTATGGGAGCGAAGCGGCGTGAAACAGCCAGTAAGTAATAAAGATACACTGAAAGTGTTCTTTCATTTAAAGTATTGCGTATTTATAATACATAATTTATATTAACACCAAAATCTTCGTTAAATCTGAAAAAGGGATTAGGTAAGGAAAGAGAGTCGTACATGTGAACAATAACGGGCTTCAACTTACACTATATTTTAAAACTCATTGTTTAAAAATTTTACAAAATCACGCCTAAAATGTTTATACGCTCCCTTATATAAAGCAGTCACCCCATTTAACCACCAAAAATTCAAAAAAACATAATTTATCAACCAACCAAAGACATCAATACATCAGCGCCATAATCCATCAGGATACACGCAAATGTTCCTAGCTTTTTACTTATCATTTCGCATCATTTATAAACAAAGTCGCGCTGACACGCGTCGTTAACGGCACGAATTTTTCAACCACAATTTTTCAGGTCCCTTCTTTGATTACAGCCACTTTTTGAAGGATCGCTATATGTAGAATGGAAAGCAGTCTGTTTGTGTATAATGGCACATTTTTGTAAAAAAAAATTATTAGGAACTATTTCCAAAGATTACACATCACTTGCACTTTTATTATCCATCGTTTCATAACAGTAAGAGAACACTTACAACCTATTTTATAATAGTCAATGCACATCATTTAAGAGAGGGTATATGACAATATTATAAACAACAGATACAACATGGCGCTAGTGTTACTTTAAGACAATTTCCAATAATAATTAATTACAATATTAAATACAATGCAAAAATAACTGATGCGTTTAATTTTAATAACATTCAAGACTAAGTACAAAATAATATTCTATAAACATTATATAGACGGCACCACTGTACTATACTATCGTGACACTGTCCATCGTCGTCCTCTTTTTGGGTTACCTGGAAGATCCATTCCATAAGGACCTTACGTATACTCTATTTCTATATTTCTATTTAGGCCATTGAAATGTTACATTTTTTTGGCCTAACCTTGCATTTCTCAGAGGACGCAATTTTTTTTTATAGATGTCTAGAGGGGGTTAGTGAAAGCTTAAATCCAAGTTTGTGGGGTTGCAACCCTTGTCCTTCGGCCGCCATCTTGGAAAAAGGGTTGTAAATGATTTTTACGGTTTATCTGACAAACTATTGGTCTTTCAAAAAAATTAAAAAACTATTTTATGGAAAATTTAATTTTCTACAACTTTGGTCTAGAACTTTTAATCGTACAATCAAAAATAAAAAAGATATAAGTGAAAAACTATAAGAAAAGTCGACAACATTTTTTTTTCGCCGTCTTAACTTTTTTTCTGGTAATATTAGAAAAAAATAACATCAGGGCATATTTATAGAGGAATTTTTAAGGAATATTTGTGGTATATAGTTTTCAAAAATTATTCATTAATTTGGGTATTACAGCGCTTCGAAGTGAACACTAAGTTTCCAAACTTACAAATTGCGTCCTCTGAGAAATGCATACCCAAATGTAACTTTTCAATGGACTAATTATTGTTTAACAGTTTTAATGTCAATACTCTACAATAATTTATATCGTGTCTCTTTACCAACTTTTTTTGTAGGTTCACCAATACTAGTGTCTACTATAATCAAATTAAATTTCACCCACTCGACTAAATAATCTTGTTTGTAACAATTTAAAGTTTATTTCAACTTTTTATAACAACTTGTATACATTGTAGCAGATCGTGAGTATCTGATAATAACAGCCTTATTACATTGAAGAATTTGACATTCCGACACCCGTTTGTACAAATATAATAATTATAACAATTTGCGGTCCCTTTCAAAACCAATTATAATAATTATAATGGGTGTAGCTGTATGTTATTTTTAAATATTTGCACAAGTTACCAGTTAGTGTAATCAGTTAGCCAAATTAGCTTTAGTAATACTTGATATAAAACAATTTTATATGTTGTCAAGTCAAAATATGTGAAGTTGTTTTAAAGTATCGCGTTCGTACATTAATTTTTTTATTTTTCTCTAAATGTAACAGATTGACCACTATCTCAGAAGTAAAATTCTACTAATTATCTAAAAAATCCCACTTAATATTAAAATCATTGCGTGAATGTTCATGGATGTTTCTTACTTAACGTAAAGACAACTAAACTTTTCATATTAACGTAGAGATACCTAAAATCTGAATCAAAACGTTTGAATCTTTTTACTAACATCAAACACAAAAAAGTTCAAAAAGCAGGAAACCCCCGCTCAAAAGACTAGTCTCACTAAAAAACACATCTCATTACTATAAACGTGTTGGAACACGCGAGTCATTTTCCTTTTTTGACAAGTTTCGTGTTATCTGCCTTTATTATGTGTTAGTCCCTAGTCATTTGCTATTTTTACTGCGTGTTTCGTTTCCCTTATAAACAGTTTGTCTAAACTAATTTTCGTATACAGGCGACCAAGTTTGTGTCCTTAATTTTGGTAGGTTTTATAAATGGATAATGGTACAGTTTCATAGATTGTTTTAATACATACTATCGCCTAGTGTTTTTTTAAGGCGAGTATTTTGCATTCCACTAATATTATAAGAGCTAGGAAAGGTGCAGTCGTCGTGAACAATAATGTATAAAAAAGTGCTTTTAAAATCCGTTAAAATTGTATATTTAATATTTTAATACAGTTAATAGTTTAAGTTTTGATCTGATCTAGTTAATAGTTTCAGAGTTACTGAGAAATTTAAGTCGGCCATAACTGTTTCGATGAAACAATGATTCAAAGTCTTCTCTCAATTAAAATTTATCCTTTCCTTTCCCGTCATCCGTTTTATGTATTTTCACCAATTGATTCTTCAATTGAAGCTGGTAAATAGTTCTTATGTCTCTATACAACACTTTATGGTAATAAAATGAACATAGAAATTTGTAAATTGCTAGACGAATGGCACTTACGGCACACTATCTATTTGCACTTACTTTTATTTCAATATCCTACCGACGGATAGCCTTTGCTATGACTTTTGCCTATCGTTCGTCATATAATCTGAGATAACTATCTATCCATAATATTTGATACATTATTGAAAACAATATTATAATTGATAGATAGATAGATAAATAATAAATCCTCTAAAATTTAGATAGTTAGTTAACACAACAGTTTTCCAAAATAATGCTACGAAGTCAAGACTTTTTAATAAACAGCTACAATTCAGTTCATTGACAAAGTTGCCATTGAACTGAATCCAGTTCGTGACAATTGCGTGAACCGATTGTTAATCACGTATGGTCATTTGGTGACGTCGATGGCCATTATAGCTTACCGGCCCTTTATTTGGACGGATCACAATGGATGTTGGTTTATTAAGAGGTGCGGCGGATAATATGGTATCGGTTTTAATAGAAGCTTGATTCTCCCGCTGTAACAAACAGGACTAACTAAATAGATGGTTAATAGTAAGAACATCTTTATTTGGGGATTAATAGTATGGGTAATTTGGTGTATAAAGAACGCTTCTGATTCTAAAACTGTTAGCATTGGATCTACGGAATTTTTAAACAAATATTTCTTCATAGGCAAGTCTGTGAAAAAGACTATTAAACTATAGTATTTCAATTTTCCGCGGTTTAACACTTGTAAACGTTATTCTTATTTTCCAAGGGGACTTCATAATTTAATACACTCCAACATATTATGCATTACATTATAATTTTTGAAGTAATAAGTTATATTTTAGCCGAAATGCTATAAAATTTGCTATAGATCATATAACTATAATACTATTTTGACGTATAAAAACGGTTGCATGAACTTGCGTTTAATTTAAAGCACGCAATAACCGTAAGTACCATGTCCCATAACTCAGTCCCCATTGTCTCTGGTAACATCCCATAACTCAGGCCCCATCATTGTCTCTGGTAGCAATCGGGAAGCCATTAAGGTGACAGGCCAGGAGCTAAGTGCGTTATGGCTCGAAGTCACGATAGTAACACTTTTCGAGGGCGTATTCAGTGTATTACGGGAATTGCGCTTTTCGATTAAAATTGGCTTTATAGCACTTTTGGAACACAATTTATTTGAGTAGAGACACGCTTTGTGTTAAATACGTCAGGTTTAATTTGATGAACAGATGAACGATTATTTTTCCTTAAACATTTTAATTATGAATTGGGGAATTTGAAACATAACCAATAGAATATTTTCTATGATCTGCATACTTTGAAGATACATATAACATATTTGTAAGAGAAATAAATAACACATCCTGTACCCAGTATAACCATCGTCATAGTTTATAGACAAGTATAAGAAAAGCATAGACCAATATAATTTTTTTATTCATTAAATCACGCAATTTAAACACGATTATCTGTGCCATATTATTGTAGTCCATATTGTTTTTTTTTTGTATATTTGAAGAATGATTAAAATTTTCAAAATAACTCTTAACTTATTTTTTATATTATCTATATTTGTTTTTTTAATCATAAGCAAGAGAAATCTGTAAATTTTCTAACGAGAAAGATAAAAAGATAAATTTTTTCATGACCCCGCAATTACAACAAAAAACCTTAAAATCAGAAATCTTAACATTACGAGAAAGATAAAAGAGGAATAGTTCTGGAACGTTCGAAAGTTGAAAACATAGACAAGACCGTTCGACAGGGAAAGTGTAGCGCAAACATTTCACCCTTGCGAGTTGTTCGGAGTTCCAGCCTCCGATGCGGGCGAACTTTTATTCAATATTTATTTCGGATTGTCTTTATTTGAATTTGTATAAGTAATAATTAATTTTCTACTTTTTGATGTCTGCTTTTTGTTATAATCCTACTCTATAAAGTTATATTTCTTTTTTTGGCAGATGCAGATTTTTGGAAAATTTTCTTAACACACTAATTTTATGAAGAGAAAAACTTGTTTGGTTGGTTGAATAGGTTCAAAAACCGATTTTAAAAATTCATTCACAAAGCTACATTATCTACGAGTAACATAAGATAAACAACATTATGCTACGAGAGTGAAGCCGCGCAGATCAACTAGTCATAAATAAAAAATACAATTTGCAATACCATGATAAAACGTTTTATTTCGCTTATAAATAATGAAAAAAATACAAAATAGTTTCACGTACAAAACTGTTTGATCAACTCACTACTATGTTGTTTATCTTTACTATTCTATCAATTGTTTTAGATATTTCCAATGCACCTTCAAAACATGGCCAGGTGTTGCATACCGTGAAAATTATTAAATTGCTATACAACATTATTCGAGCTAAAGACAAATACTTTAGTATTACCGAGAACTTCGGACACCGCATTGCGAGGATCAACTTTTTATAATTGATCTTCATAAAGTCGATTAGTGGGATATTTCTTAGGGCCTCTGCTTATCTTTTAGTTCAAGGAAAACTTAATATCGTGTCATTATATTGAAGTCCTAAAAGGATAATCTATATTTATTGCAGTTCCCGATAGTAATTTGCTCTGAATCCATTACCTACCATAGTTTTTATGTCCTAAAAAACTTGTACAAATATTTCTAAAATGAATATTGTTTTAGTTTATCTCTTGTATCTTTAAAATTAGTATCTAACTACAATAGAATTCATACTTCATTCCAATGAATGAAGTTTAACATTTTAAACACCAACAATTTAACTTTAAATTTAAAATTTTTAGTGCATCATCAGTGTATTATAAAAGGTAATCAGAATTGAGAACGAAAAATATAATATTGCTATGCTAACTATTGCGCTTTCGTAGCTTACATTGCTGTGGCCGCTGTGGGTATCATATGCCTAGCTTAACTTTCGACTTACTCCTAATTTCTTAATTTGTACTATGGGCATGTCACCAACAGAGATCCAAAGGTCATACGACATTAAAGAAAACAATTCCAAATCGATACATTACTTACAACGGCGAGCCGCTGCCGGCGACATATGTCGCGCCCAGGCCGCGCAATCAAGGGGGTTCACGCTTAATTTCACCTGCAGTCGATAACGAACACGGATCTTATAGTGACACTGAGCATTATGCAGATTAATCCCTTGACAAAACATATGAGATAGTAGATTTACATCCTTAAAACACTATTTGTTTCCAAAAAAAATGTTTAGAGAACACGATAGCCTAAATGTTATAAGTCAAAGTCAAAACTAGAAGTCCAGCAGCTACAAGTTCTAGCTGACTCTCCCTTATAATACGAGACATTGGAACCTTTATACAGAGGGATGTCATTTTAAAATGAAGAAGAATAAAAAGAGAAAGCACTTGTATACTTTACTAACTTATTTTAAACATTCGGTCCGTCATTACGACAAAGTTGACCTACAAAAACGTTTTTTAAGCCAGGTTAAAGAATAATTTTGCTACAAAAATCCAAGAATAATATTATTGATTATAATATTTATTTTAACATACTATACCTTAAAGATAATAAATAGTTGATTGCAAGAACTTGAAATATGAAAACAGATAATCGTGTAAACATTTTATGTTCCAACCATAAATATTGAAAGTGATTTCAAACAGTGACATGCAGCAGAACTACAACAATTGAAGAACAGTTTAGGACGAGGGAATCGGCGTTAACGGTCGGGCGCGCAAACTGAATCGACTCATTGTCCGCTCCTGTGGCCACACGGGGTAGCTATAATTAGCTTAAATCTTGTAACTGTACATGATACGAACGTGTGATTGATGCTATCATTGATGGTGTATAATTTTGGTGTTTTGTTGTTAAAGAAAAGTACCGTGTGGTTCATCGTACCGTCACCGCGGTGCAGCCTATAACACTAGTAACAAAATTAAGGAATAGCAGGCAGAACGGAACGATATAAGAAGGTATTATTCAGAAGAGAGTAATTCTGATATTATAACATTGCAATATATAGGGTGTGGCGTACAGAGTGGATAATATAACACCTGTAGATAAAAGACGGCTTTTGACGGTTTAGAAAAATACATTTTAAGTAAAAAATAATACGTACATAAAAATATTGAAATCTTATATCAAATTTGTAAACTAGACTAGATAACAATAATAAAGGCAAATGGCTGTTTTAAGGAGATTTTCTGGAGATTACCCATAATTATAAATACGAAAAAGTATCAACCTAAATCTTGTTTTAAAATAAATGCCTACGTCATGAACGTGTAATTTCATAAAAAATGCATCTCAAAAGTCAAGATCACATTACATTAAGACAACCAACTCAGTGTTTATCAGGTTTACAGTTATCAACTATCAGATAGGGAACTCAATAAAAGTTTGACGTCACTTAATAAGGCTCTTTAATTGTGCCCGTATCTTATCAGCCATCTTGGGGTCGAATGGCGAAGTTAACAATTTCGCATCGACCAAGTGACAATTGCAATAAAATGTTGGGAAACAGCAACAAACACATTTACTCCACTGATATCCATCTTAGCCCATAGACCGATCGCATTCCAACCCCAGATAATGCTGTATAAATTGACTACGATACAAGTTTTCCCATTAAATTAGCTAGAAACTTCCTCAGATATGTGGTCTTTTGTGGCTTTGTGTCTTTGGCTCGAAATTGATTAGTCTGGGCATTGGTTAAGCGTTAAACCTAACTCTGAATGCAATGAAGACTATGAATATTATTAACGAATATGATAAATTATCGGTCGTATGCGAATTATAAGTATAATAAGTGTTTACAGTTTGTTTTAAAAAGTTCTTTACATTTACTAACGAACCGATTGATACAGTGGATTTGGCAACGGTCTGATGCGCCGGGGATGTAGGTTCGGGATCGTAGAAAATTATTTTGTGATGAACATGAATGATTATTGAAGGTAAGTAGAAGATATTCTAGAGTTATTCGTACACAAAACAACTGGACAAATCTAATGTGCAATATCATAAAGCTAACATATAGGTTTCAGTGGTTAGATGGACAGAGAAAATAATTAAACGAAGGCACATTTGATGTGTGAGACAATACGATATGGACGCTTCTTTTTTACTTTTTTGTCTGTGGTTCGAACGTGTCACAACTTACAATTCCACAGACAACGAAGGGGAGCAAGGGCTGCATCTTACTCTGTAATTTATGACATACACCAATTTGTTTGAATCGCATTAAAGGCGAACATAAACTGTTGAATGGCCCGAAAAATAGGGTGTCAACAGCACCCTTAAATACTGCATAACGCATATGAAAGCTTTGACAACGCTTTAGCAGCTCTGTAATTAAATTAAATAATTACCCGAAGCTCTCTGTTTTATTCGAAAATGTTGTTGGTATTTTAAAGCGCCGATATTTTTTATATCATTAAATATAAAATCGTTTGTATGCAGGATAAAATATTAGGAAATGTTTACTCTTTAGTAGATACTAGATCTTGTAGATACAAGAATTTACAAATTTGCTTGGACTTTATATCGTATGTGTGTCCCATCATAAAAAGTATTGAATAAACCATGTCCTTTTGGGTACTTGTGTCTTCTTTATCCAGCTTATGCTTTTGTATTCGTGGGTGACGTAAGAAGTGACAGAGAGTAATTCTGCTACATACCATCTCCAGCAATAAAAGAGTGAGAGCCGCACATTGCACGATTGGCTCGTACCGGTGAAATTCCTACCCCCCAGCAGCGGCGTGAAGGCGGCAAGAACGGCGTGAAGCAGTATTGCACTCGGAAACCTGTATTCCCACCTCATTCCTCTCTCATCATTGTCTTCTCCCCTTCCTTCAAACCGGCAAAACATCTGCAACACTTTGTTGTTGTAGATAGCTTATTAAGCCATATCAACAATTTATAATGTTACTGAACATTCAAGGAGTTCTGTTCTGTTCGTTTTTATCTTTAAGTAGTACCTACTTCACACAACAAACAATCATTAACAACCTTATTAACGCCACGACATGTGATACAATGTGTCAGCGTGTCACCAATCTAATCTAAGATTAAATAAGGATTATAAAGATTAAACCTTCTTCAATTTCAAGTGATCGAGGAGACATTTTATCGAAAGGTATCAAGTATAAGTATTAAATCTTGTTTAAATTACTGCATTCTGTTGGTTTCCTTTTCTCCACACACTTTTAATTTTGTGTGAACTCCACTCGTAGTTCAAATCTGTTAACAAATTTACAAACACTAGTATCCAAATACTGAAATGATAATAATCTTTCAGATTTAAAGCACCTCACTGTCTCTCTCACTCTAATAAAGATAAAAAGGGAGAAATTGATAGTTTAACATTTCTCAAAGATCATCTTCAGTTGAGTTATTCACTATATTCCTTCAAACACTAATAATAAACGACCTTCAAAAAGCTCCCAATAACCTTAGTAAATATTTCAAATGATTACTTTAAAAGCAATACATTATAGCCGTTCACTAATTGCTTTGGCTAAACGGCGTAGTGTCGGGTTATAAACCAAATTATAACGCACCATAACTTCCGTTGACAATTCACTCGTGTAATGCCGCCAAATTTCAGTGGGGTATGCAAGTATGGCAGACATTTTGACATTACAGAGCTAATGGGGGGTAAAGTAATAAAGGATTTTTTTTATTATTGTCAAGTGTTACGCGTTTTTATTAAATAAAATAAATATTAAATAAATTAAAGGATTTTGAACGTGGTTTATTATACATTATTATTAACCTGACGTTTCGAGCACTTTACACTTTACAACGAGCGTGATCACGGGTGACAGTGACCCGTTAAAATCCTTTTAAATGTGTTTTATTTAATAAGAATAGTACTCGCGTTAAAACAATTACAAGAAAATATTAAAATATAATTTTATTTATATTAAATTCAGTCCGATGCACATATCAGAGATTGGGGTACTTTTGAAGACTTCATAAGGTGAAACTGCTAAAAAGGAACATAGCAAATTTTAAGATAATAACTCACAAACTTCTCTTCCGGGGATAAAGTAAATACGATAAGGCTTGTAAGACTATTCGCACAAAATGGATACGCATTTCGCATTTTGTCTTATAATTTTAAAAGCTGACACAGCTCAATATCTATAATTACTTACCTCATAATTATCTAGAGCATTAGTGTTTCAATAACCCGAAAGTGATTAATTTGATTTGGTAAATATTTAACTAAGATATTTTTTAAAGACTTGACTAAGAGATATGAGTGTCTTGGTCTATTTACTTGCCTTGATGTGCATGCCCTGTAAAATGCACTAGGCATTCTATTCCATTTACACAAAGCAAACATATGCACCATTAAAAAATATCTATGCCTCATTGGCACTATGCTATTACTGATTAATAAATCGTGATCATTAAAAAAATATAAATGACACTGTCAAAAAAATATACATGAAATATTAACAAAAAAAAATTAAAATCTCCAAAAAAATATATAAAATGTGTTGGCTCGGCTGGGCAGTTGCTTTATCTATGTTATCATACATGTTTACAGCACCGCCTAAGCACTGAAGTCGGATAGTTCTTAGCACAAAATTGAAATATGCCCCTATAAACGTCATTAATCCCGATGGTAAATAGGTAAGTAGATGTAGTTATATTGATTTCAATCAATTTTCAAATTTTGTTTCACTAGCATCCATAAAATATTATCGCAGTTATTAACATAATGCAGTCAAAATACAATTTAAGTTTTTATATATTCAATCAATTAATACAGCTGATAAAACTTCAAATTCATCAAAGTCTACGGCTTTCGTCAGATTTTAAAATTCACCACATGTCTATTCAGTGACTTTTTAAACTAACAAGAAAATACAAACTAAAGTTTACTTCTTTGTTTATTTTCAGATTTAATACAAACAAACAAAACGCAGTGCTACTTTCTACGAACATATTTCTTTATTTTTGGAATGATCAATAATATAAATCTTATTGTTAACTCATTATTCTTATTCTGTACTATAAAATCTAACAATTATCTAATTAAACATTTCAACAAATCCATAACAACGACCTTTTATTTTTTGTCATATACGTTTTTGAACGGAACTTTATCTGTCAAATGTCAATGTCACAATCTTTCGTTATCGGTCAGCGGTAATGTTTTTAAAATAAAAATATTTTGGTGCTACTCTTAAGATAGAACTGTAAATGGTACTAATCACGAGTAAAATATTAAATCAGTTAATCTTTACAATATAACTATATTAAACAGTCATATAAGGTAGTTGAATACAAGATAAACAAATTTTTTAAATAGAATCATGTCTGAGCCGGTTTGCTGTGAAATATCTGATGATTCTAATGAATGTGAAGCTGATGAATTAGCTGAGGCACTTGAAGATTCAGAAAAATGTGTTATTGATATATCTTCCGACTCGGAGGACCTGCCTGAAGTCAATGTGAGGGTTCTTCGACAAGGATTAATAAAGAATTTATTTCCAAACGTTAAACCTGAATTGAAAAAGAACAATCAAACGAATAATGAGTCATTATACAAATTATATACTCCTGCACCAAAAACTCCTGGTATTGATAAAATGATTGGAGGCGTGAAGGTGACTTTACCAGTGAATCCCTATGGTAGTCAAATTGCTTTAATGTCTATGGTAAGTTTTACAAAAGCTCAATTTATTCAAGTTCAATTTGCTAAAATTATTATATCCTCAAACAATTTGACTTAGATAGGTAATAGTATTTGAGATGTGATTCGTAGCAGTAAATATTGATAAGCTTTTGACAAACACACTCATAATAATTGGCTGAATTCTTGCCTTAGTGGCCTGAATCCTTTATAAAAAGTTGTACATACTAACTGGCTATATGACCCTCCTAGATCAGGATTAGGTTGATAATCTTATAAGTATATTAAAACTTGAATTGCACAGACTAAAGAGATATTGCACAGATTAAAACAATAAATAAATAAATAAATAAATATTCTCGGACATTTTACACAACGCCATCTAGTCCCAAACTAAGCAACGCTTGTACTATGGAAACCAGATAACTGATAGACATACTTAAACATACTTTTTTTTTTTTTTTGTAAATACATACATACTATAGATAACAACACCCAGACAGTAGAAAATTACAATGTTCATCACATCATAGTTTTCTACCCGTGGGAATCGAACCCACACCCTCCACACACAATGTATCAAATCAGGGATTTTTTTACCTTTTCTTGGTCAAGAACAACTTTTGTATAGTAAGTAGGGACTACAAAGAAGTTATTTAGTTGCTGTGCGAGTGTTGTGCTAGGATGAGGGTGTAAATTTGGAATAAATAGTTTGCATACCACTTTTTACCAATGGTGCTCCACAGACCACTGGTTTGTCACCTCTGATCTTAATGTACTATGACTGTGCTTCATCAGTAGCAGATTTGTTACTACCACATGACTATTTAAACCTTTTATTTTTAGGTTATAAAAGCTATCAACAAGAACCAAAACTGCCTGTTGGAGAGTCCTACAGGATCGGGGAAAACTTTAGCACTACTATGTTCTGCGTTGGCTGCACAGAAGCATGAGAAAGGTAAGTTATTTAGAGAAAATATGTTTAAAGCTACTTATTATTATTTCCCTTTGATGTGAAGTAATCATATGAAATTTAAAATTTTAATTGAATTTTTATGCTTTATCTTATTTTAATGAGGGGGATATTGAATCTATCAACAACTTATATTCTCAGTGTGGTAAATTTTATCTTTTTTTAAGTAAAGTTTCTAATGAATTCAAACTGGAGAGTCACTTATGCAATATTTGTCATGCAATATATTTTTTTTTTATTGTGATGGAATCAAACTGGGGAGAGTCGTTTGTGCAAAATTTGTTATATTTTATTTTCTGGTTTGAATCAACATATTTCCATAGCATAAGGATGTCACTGATATTTGACATGATTATTTTTGTAACTTAATTTATGGAAAAGCATATGATAATTGACTTGTAGTGTATTCATGCTGTCTACACATAGTAAAAGTATGATTTCATTTACTAACTCATTTAAATAGTTTGTTGAAATTTTTTTTGTATTCAATAACTTTAGAGGCCTAAATAAACGTCAAAGCTCTGATAACTCGTGAAAGTAGGTACAACAATTGATCACAAGTGCTAGCGTGACTCGCGTCGCCAACAAGTCGCAAATCATCCGCAACTGTCGGCCAACAATCGCGACAAGCCGGAATATTGCACTCCCGCAGTAATGCAGTTGTCGCATGCAACATATTTGCATAGGATAAGGACGTAGCTGATATTTGACATGATTTTTATTGTAACGCAATTTGTGGAATCGTTTTCTAAGATCATATTGATAATTTGCTTTGTTGTCGATGGCATGCCTGTTATAGGCAATTTATGGGGAAATGGAAACATTTTTTAACTGATCGAATTTAGGTCCAATGCATGGAAAAGAATAACGTGCATTGTAACGACTTTCGAGCGATATCTATATGAAGAGAATAGTATAAAAATGTTACGTTCAATTATTTATCTATGTATGCAAAGAAGCTACAGTAAACACTTAATAATAGCGTATATTGGAAATATCGTAAGTTTTTTATTCCAATGTTTATTACATCAAGTTAATATGCAGTTCTTTATAAGTCATAGTAATATTGAAGCGCGATACAGGTCAAGTTAAAGTTAAAGGACATTCGAAGCCGTTAAAACGAAGTGCTATAAATTCAATTATACAAAACAATAAAAAGTATCGAAAAGCCAATGAACTTAACAAAATTCACGTTCCCTATTTTGCAACAGAAGTGTTCGCGAAGTTGATACAGTTTTACACCGAAACTTGGTTGAAGCCCTGAGTATACACGGTTATATTTCAACACGGCGAAACTTCGCCTAACTCGATAAACTCTTTTACATCACCACGACTTGACATTGCAAACTCATAAATTCATCAATGCTGTATTGGAGTCGAACAAATGGTTTTATAGAATGGGTAACGGAAATTGAGACATTTTTTGTTTGTTTTAATAGAAATTATTACTTTTAATTCATATTCATATTGAGTGACTATGTGTTTATTACGATTTTATAACAATGATTAATTTCCATGTGACTTAATACTTAGCAAGTTTGTACAACAAACAATGACCAAATGGAGCATAAAAGTCGGCTGAAGAATTTCATAACATTACACGACAACCTCGAGTCAAGTGTATTTTTCAATAGAAGCTTACGAGCCCTAAAACTAGCGAATCTATCTATATGTTTTTTGGTCTAGTCTTGTACTAAAGAAAATTGGACGATTTTGCATGGAGACTGACTAGCATTACTCTACTACTCTTAGTAAGCCTGAAATAAGGATTAGAAGAAACAGCTAGTATATTGT
The DNA here is from genome assembly GCA_001586405.1 of Phoebis sennae. Lineage (NCBI taxonomy): Eukaryota > Metazoa > Arthropoda > Insecta > Lepidoptera > Pieridae > Phoebis > Phoebis sennae. The sequence goes on along the minus strand of LQNK01001779.1, from coordinate 125,311 downwards.
GTTATCAAATGTTTAGAAAACAATGCCCACTCACAATCTCGATTCAAAGTTATCACAGGTACAAATGGCTGTGTAACTGTTACTTTTGTACACAAACTTTTTTCAAAAACGGTGAGAACTTCAGGCCTGCTACCATTTGCGAATGTCTCAGAAAGTTTTCCCACCAAATATCGCTAATACCCATACCCAATCTATAAAACTACATTACTGGTACTAAATCGTACACAACCTTGTCTTTCAAAAATTGTGAGAACCCCAAGCCATTTTCGACTGGCTTGTGTCTGAGAAACTTCCCACCAAATCCTCCAGTTCCTATAAAAACAAAACGAGTCGTTTTACTTTCGGATTGTACAATATCCTACTAGGCGTAAGTCTAAAACGTATCCATAATAAACGTGACATTAACGTAACAACGAAGAATAGGTTCCGATTGGTTTTTCAAAACCGCAGGTTAGTAAAAACAATTCGTATCTGTTATATTATGACGCTCCGTCGTTTATAGGAACCGGGCCTAAGACAACATTATTGGTACAAAAATTATACACAATCTTGTCTTTCAAGACCGGTGAGAACCCCAGGCCACGTACCATTTGCGACTGGCATGTGTCTCGGAAACTTTTTCCAACTTTGTCGCCTAATTCTGTTCCCCTCAAAAAATGTGACGCCTCAATCACGGTACGCCTGAATTAAGTTCTGACTAATGTGGATCACGAAACGCTTCCATCGCGAACGTTTGCGGTTAGACGAAGTTGACTAATAGTTTTGAGCTTGCAATTTAGAAAGTTCAGGTTTAATTCTATTTCTAGAAAATTTGTCTATCTATGCGGAATTTGGGACATGAAAAGTATTTTGTGACTAGCTCCTGCCCGTGGCGTCGCTCGCGAATGCTACCTACCTTACATTAGCTTACCTGTATACGAAATTTAAGCAAAATCAGTTCCTGTTCCTTTTTCCTTGCGATGTGATTGATACACGACCATCTGAACACACCACCATCTTTCACATTTGTAATATACTAGCTAATCCATGTAGATTCGCTCCCGTAGCATAATGTTATATATATAGCCAATGTTACTCGTGGACAACGTAACTTTCAAATGGTGAAAGAATTTTTAAAATCGGTCCAGTAGTTTTTGAGTCTATTCACTACAACCAAACAAACAAAGTTATGTAGATATAGCATTGAATATGGTATTTGTGATTAATCATTGTCACTTTCCTTTCCTGCCTTTCCTTCTTATACGTCTATGCAATTTATTCATGGAGTACCGAATATTCTTATAATCACCATTAATTTTTAAACTCTCCTGAACATTATTCAAGTAACGACTCCATTGCGATTTATCTTTCCGAAATTTTACTTACAGCAGGTAAACCGTCTAAAAAATTACCGATAGTTTGTTAAAAACGGCGAAACTCTTAAAATATTTAGGTGCAAACATTGTAGATTAAATGGAACTATAGGAAAAAGTACAACATGCGAGGAAAAAATTTTCTCCCGAATATATTCCTTATACGTCGGCTTGTAATTTAAAACGCATCAATTATCCAAACCCGAAACACCGCAAGCTTGACATATCACCCCAACGCGAACTCTCCCCTGAGTCTCCCTTCACTTCCCACATTTTTCCTTTCCGCGTAGCTGACAACCCTTTTCTAAATTGAATTACAATCCTGATTTTGTGCGACTTTCGACAGCTTTGTCACATCGTTTAAATATTTTATTGCAGGACATTTTGTGACTAATGTATGTCATACTATAGAAATACAAAGGTGGGAATATAAGGTGCTTTAAATATCGAAACGTTGTTTTTAGCTTCGAGAGCATTATCAACGTCTATTGCCCAGTTCCTATAAAAATAAAACAATTCATTATACTACGCGTAAGTCTAAAGCGTCTCTATAATGAACCAGCTGATTGATTGTAACCGCTCGTTAATGAAAACGATCCGTACCTGTTATACTATGACGTTCCGTCGTTTATAGGAATCGGACCTATATCGATTCTTAGACGTGTTGTTTCATATTTATAAAATAGGAGCGTCTTCGTTAAAGCACAACACAGATAACTACAGAGCTCAATCTCGTTTGAGTACTTCACTTTTCATCCGTTGAGACGCGTGTCCTAAACTGATGACATTCACGCTCAGACTGTCCCGAACTGACCCAAGTTATCGTGTCGGTGAACGATGCCTATATTGATTGATATTGTGCCTTGTATTGATATTGTCTTCTGTACTTTATTAGTGTGTATGTATAGTTTCTAGTCGTTTATGTCATGTTTATAAAATAAGAGCGTGTTCCATAAGGTGATTACCGACCATCCCGTTACCAAGGATTCCTAGTATCAGCACATCGGTTAGTCACGATCGTTAATCCGATATTCAGATTTTATATCCGCGGGTATAAACGGTGCTTTATGCGGCGGTGGTTCATTTTATCACAGCGGAGGTACCACCCGCGTCGCGTTAATTTACCCAGCAAGGGTTGCCGCCGATGTCGTCGAATCGTAAACGTAATTTATGACGGCCCCGGCCGATTATTGCCGCAAGCTCTTCCACTGATTTGCATACAAATTTATGCCATGATCATGCCGCGACTGCTTCCGTGCTTTTGGGGTGTTCTGGCGGTAGGTGAACATTTTCGTGGTAGCCAGTGATGGCAATAAAGGTGGTACTTTTGTTTTTGAGGACGTTTTTTGAATGGTTAGATCATGTGATTAAGGGTTGCAAAATTTATTATAATTGTTAAAAATGTTTAATTAATAAATACCGTGATATGTTTTTCTAGTCTAATTTAATAGAATTGGAGAACCTAAAGCGGGATACCAAAAAAATTATGTTGTTTATTGTAAGTATTTATTTACGTATACTTATTTCAATAAATTCCAATGTACCTTAATGTGGACAAGATTAATGTAAAGAAGTCATTCCTTGTCATGACTCATGTCACATAACAACCTTCTCAGGGTGCTCGTTATTCTTAAAAGTAACGAACACATCTTTCACTCATATTCCATAAATGCAAACAAAGTCATACAACTTGGGTCTACGTGGAATTTGAACAGAACGGTTTAAATGAAAGAAATGAATAAAAAAGGTGTTGACCAAATCAATTTGGTCATATATGATAATTAAACTTAGCGTTAATGTGCCTCCTTTCACCCAGATTACTTCATGTAACCATGTACAATCCAAACGTTTTTGTTTACCGTACAAAAATTATGTTAAAACCACAATACCTGTTCACGCTTGCTATAAATTCAGTCTACGTTATCTGTATTTTATTTTATTTATTACAACTCATTAAGCAGTGTTTGTATTCCCCGCGATTCGTTTTACAACCCTAATCGGTATAAAACCATATTTCTTTTAAAAGCAAATGTTTTTTTTCTTGATCACATTCAGAATGGAAATTTAACAGTTTTGAGCACGTCAAACTATTAATGTGATGGGCGGTTCGTTCGTGACTCGGTTGCTTTGAATAATTCTTTGTTTTTTAAAAAATTGTCTCATTTTTGGTCGTAAATTTCGGAATGAAAATGTCTGATGTGCATTGATTGCTCGTGATTTATGAAGTTATTACGTTTTCGAAACGCGAATGTAAATGAGGGTAACTTGTATAATATATTTTTAAGTTGTGCATATCGCAGACTCTATTGTCTATACATTGTTGCCATGTTACTCACATCTGTCCGTCGTCAATTTTTTAGTTTCTCCTTGTTTGTTGAGAGAAAAAGCTGCGTCACTTATAAAATAATAAATTACTGATTTTTAATGCAGCGATGATTACTTATCATGCCATGAACTACATGCTTGTTTAATTCTTCGACTATAGAAATTAAAACAAACGTAATATTATGATGAATATTTTGGTAACATATTATGCTACATTTTTAGATTACCTTTTAACGATCCATTGTTTTCTTTTCTTTTCGTCTCATTAAAATAAATAAAAGTCACTTTCATTACAACGCCATCTATGCCCTGATACTGGCACTACTACGAGCTGTGTGACGTTTTTGTTATAATTGTATATAACGCCATCTATACGAATATGCAGGAACTACTACAAATGTCCTTGCATTGTTCAAAGGGATTGTCTTGTAGAAGCGAATACAAATTCGGTTACGAGAATAATTCTTATTGTTAAGTCAATTTGAAGATTTTTGTACACTTTATTTAATTACTTTTTTTAGTATGAAGTGCAATCATAATGGGCCTATTAATTTGTTTCTTCTTAGCATCTCTTCAGAATACCATATTATCCTCACATTCGTTAAGCACTTGCTAAATTACTTATAAGTAGGTTTCTAGTTGATGAAACTGAAAATTTTGTTGGTGATATTATTGTAGGTTTCGCCTTACGATTTCTATGGTGTCTATGCGGTGGATCGATGAAACAGGGCAGAATATTGATTGATCGTACCTGATTTATATTTAGAATATTATTATAATTGCATGGCATTATAGACTTATACCCAGTTCCTTTAAAAATAAAACGTAAATAAAACATAACTACCCAAACTTGGTTCCGATTGGTTGGTTATAACCGCTCCTTTATGAAAACGATTCGTACCTGTTATACTATGACGTTCCGTCGTTTAAAAGAACCGGGCTTTACTGTACACCATATTGTACCAGCGAGTTCCCATATTTATTTCTAACTATTAATTTTAGTATAACGTCCAGCGTTTGTAAACACAGTTCAGGGTATCCACTTTGAGAAATTATAATATGCTCTAATGAAGCTTATTTATTATTATATCTTTCAGAAATGAAACATTTTCGCATACATTATTTGTCTGTTTAAACTTGAAACGCGATAATCTTCGAATTGGATGAATTTATTATTTTTAGGACTATGATGCCGGTTGACGAGGAACGCTATGAGCTATGTTTGAGTTTAAAATACAATTGAAAATAACGTACACTTATTTAGTGTAAGCTACGGATTTAACCCAAGTAATAGTTTTTTTCTTATGATTGCATAATAAGGTGGTACGTTTGAGTCATTCAAAAATACCCATGTTGGTCACCTTATTTAGATTCATTTTTAGCCGAGTTTTTCGAGTGTACAGTGTACACTGTTTCTGTGACAAAGAAATGGACATACAAACGTATGTGTCTTTGTGACGCCCTACAGCCCAAATGGTTGGACAGATTTCAACAAGGTGTTGTTAGATTCATTAGAATTGTGGCATAACTATTTTTCTTAAATTATTTAATTCCTCAGGAACAAGCCCTGGCATCGAAATTTTAATTCTAATAAATGAAAGATCTATTCATTATTTCGTCAATCGATTATTTCAAGGATACCGTTACGTATTACTTATCCCAAGTGGTTGATCTTTTTATGTGTGTATAAAGTTTTCAATAAAAGCAGTTTTAGGATTCTTCCAATACTGCCAGTTACCCTTTTCACATTTTATTAAAGTAGGCTCAATTTCTATTGTGATTATGTCTTTACATTTTCTATGTTTCCTGTTTGGGTTCTATTTTTTTGGAGTACCGTACCTCCAAAGAAAAAAAACGTAACCCTTCTCATCTCATCTTTGTTGTCCTTCTGGTCTTTTCCCATTTTTATTTGATGTCGGCTCTCCCACTCGTCTCCAGAGGTAACGGTTCTGGGTCGTCGATGCGTCAGTCCGTCTGTCTATCAAGACCATATTTATTAATGTTGCGGCTGGGTTGTTATCAATTTTGTATTACTGAGATTAAAGATCTATCGTGATCGCCACTAACTAAAGCACATGAAGAGGGCTCTACAACGTCGAAAAACTGTAGAATACGCTTCTTAGGGTTACGAAAATAATTTCCCAAATGCACACACCATTTGTGCATCAGAGGACATACATGCTCAGAAGGTGAAGAAGTGATCTTGAATCGTTCCGGTAAATAAATAATTACCTGCTGGAATTAATCATTATCAACATCTGAGCCCGTGGTAACTCTGGGATTAAAAGCAAAGTTTCATACATCTTCTCAAACTTACGCATTTATAATATTAGTAGGATTCAACGGTGAAAGAAAAAAGGTAATCCTGGAGGGCTCCAGGATTAAAATATAGATAATACAGAAGAAAGCAATGATATTAATGAATGAATAAATATTTTCCGCTAAACCTTAAAACTTACAAGTAATAAAACAGTATAAAACAGTATAGTGTAATGCAGTACAAAATGGGCGGCCTTCTCGTTAAGAGCGATGTCATAGTTTACATAATGCATTAATTATGTATCCTTGAACTAATCCTAGAGAGTAAAGGTACCGCAATAAAAGGGATGGTAAAAATTATTTTCCTAATGATAAGTATTCATTTCTTCCTTGTCCAATATTTGGACCTTCAGATAATTAATATTGTTCTTATAGCGCATTTCTGTATGTTTTCCTTTAGTCACCAATCTCAGCATTGATTCCTTGTTTTTCATGGATGTTGTTCATTTTATCAGTCGCCTTTATTATTGTCATCAACGTCTTCGAATGTGTCCATATGTAATCTATTACTGTATACAATTTAATACTTATTTTAAACTGTATAAAGACAGACACTATTTGCTTTATGTTTTGTATACAAAACACTTACATCATATATTTACACAGGACCACATGGTAACCAATCTATTCCAAAATTTAATTGCGAGAATTTTCATTACACGAGTACAACAAAGGCTAGCACAGTATCACAAACATTTATTGCCCCTGGCTTATTACCATTTCAATTGTCGGTATTGCCCTCAGAGAAAAATTGCTTTGTTCTCTCCTGACAATTTGGCATATCAATGGCGTTATCCTATGTATTAATTACAAAGCGTACCGACAAGCCTGCTTGATACCGCTTTTAACTACGCACGCCCCTAATAAATGTAATATGCATATAGCCAAAATTCAACTCTAACACCGATATGTAAAACGCAAATTTGTTTGACAATAATCCGAAAATTATTGCGTAAAAGCAGTTTCATTTGCGACGTGTGTATAGAATTGTGTGTTCTATACAGTTGGAGGAGCGTTGAAATTTGTTTGTTCGGGCGAAATCGCTAGGGGTGTGAATTAAGATATTACAAAAGGAACACAAAGGGGATGTCACACGGGCGCTTAGTGTCAACTTCACATGTCTTTGTATGTGAAATGTTTATAGTGGGCTATTTATCGTCTGTGTTGACAAGTCTGGGGCGTTTGGGACCATGTCAAGTAAGCATGTATACGCTTTTGTTGTTGAAAGTAATCTATGTACTTTCAATGATCTAATTTTGAGTTGAATTGCAAAGTAAAATTAATGGCTCGCTCCGACCTAAACCTCGTATTGTAATTTTTAAATCAAGACCTATCATTTGAAACTACGCTCGGCTATATTCATATGAAAATCGCCTATTTCACCCACCCCCCACCTTCGTAACCCCCTTACTGATTTCGCTTATCTTCGAACTCGACATTTTCTTTTGTCTTAAGATCGGATAAACAACACAAAGTATCGTTGAACAAAGTTTTTCATACTAACACACAATCATACAATCGCCCGGCCATCTCGACTCAGAGACCTCGCTTCGCTCGGTCAATAATTGATCTCATTTTGGCATAGAAATATTTATAATTATTTCATTGCAACTATGAGTAATTTTTAAAAATAAAACGGGAATAAATACATATTTATAGGATCAACCAATGAAATGAACATATGTACATAATTTATTCGATATTTTTGAAACAGTACCTCTTACGACAACTGAAAAGTACTTACGAGAACACATGCTTACACACACACTCCTTCCTATATCATTAAAATTCATAATATGCATTCAAATTAAGAATTCACAAATCATCATCTTAATTTCACATGAATTCATAACGCTTCAAATACTAAGATAGCCCCACAAACAGTACAGTCCCACGAGGGCCAATCCACTCTGAGGGCCCCTATGAGTGTGAGTGACGTGTAGGGTATTACAAGCCAATTTCCTGTACGTTGTTCTGTCATATAAATGTCTTGGAGTTACTTCTTGAGTTTTCAAATTGTGAACGCTCGAGTGGGTACTACAAATTAATTGTGGGCAATTAGCGCTGTCTGGTTTGTGTCGGTCACACTCATAATAATAATAATGTTTACAGTTTTGGTGAAGCGTATTTATGTAAATGTTTAGTATTAAAATTCGAGTTTTTGGTTAGATTGTTAACGAGTGCATAACAGTTAGAAATTTAAGATTTTAAAGACTTTCTCGATAGCAAATGTATGTATTAATAGATAGGTCATGTTATAAACTACATTATATTATTAAAAAAACTTATCAACATCTTAATTATAATTTTATCAAAATCAATTAAAAAACTCATAGTTCCTATTCAGAAACAAGAGTCGATTGCTGACAGAACAAGGTATTTTATCATCCTCCTAACAAGATAAGATTAAGAAAAAATCATTCAAAGACCTGTATATTAATTTATTGGTCAGTCCAAAGACACGTTACAATACTCGTCATTCTTTATTCTTACATTCACTACACATGCAAAATCATATCTTATTATGGTTCACTTTGCAAATTACACTTACAAAATATTTATGGCAGACCGCCTACATGGCGACCCACGCCTGAAGCACCAGGAAAGAAAACCGGTCAAGTACGTAAGAGGATTCGACGATTCATTTATAAATTGCGCAAAAATTTAAGTGAGAAATGTTGTTTTTAACCGACTTTCAAAAAAAGGAGGAGGTTCTCACTCTCTCTTTTTTAGTATTTTACATTTTTATTTGATTTAGAAAATTCTTTTTCATGCGAAAGACAGTACAATTTCACTTTCTATGGACCGCCATAGAAATTTGGTTCAAGTCCATGTGGAAGATATAATCGAAAATTAACAAAATACGCTGTGTGGTTAAGGTTTAATGATGTATTTACCCATTAAAGTCTTCCTCTGAGACTGAATTGTGTCTAGCTCTGATTTGATAACCCTTCACAGGTCACTGAAAATGGAAAAATAATTACTTTTTACCAAGAAATATAACCGATTTCCTCACACTCAAACCCTATTTTGTAACCACCTTTACCTATTTTCAATTTAACAAGATTTTGGACCGACTTTGTAATGATTTCAACAAAAATAAAATAAAAGTTATATTCTACATTGTAGTGTGAGGAAGTCGGTTCTATTTTTTGGCAAAAAGTTATTATATTATTATCACTATAACCACTATATAAATTCATATTTTAACAAGATTTTTTTCTATTGATTTTAAGGGGCTTTTACTCGTAAATCAGTCCCCATATTTAAACTCCTTTCTACCTCTTAGCGGCATCCCTCCGATCTGTCTGAAAGTCGTCCCTCCCAAGTTTCTATCCGCAAATTTTCAAATTCACATTCAAATCGTTCATTTTTAAATTGGCTTATAAAAGCTCTTTTAAAACGTCAATTTTTTTTAACTTACCATCGATACAGAAGGCAGTGTCTACTGAGAAATAACTCGAGTAGTTGTCATTTCAAAAAATTAAAACTATATCCTAATAATTCGGAAATAAATGGCTATTATATGTTTTATACCAGCACCAGAAAATCCGAAATGAAAACCGGTCAAGTGGCGATCCGACGATTAATTTGCAAATTGAGCAAAAACTCGAGTGAGGAATGTTATTTTATATTTCGCGTAAAATGTGCACAAGTATCGTTTAATTGGTAACAATTTTAGAATTTTTCAACTCGTGAACGTCGAGATTGTTGTTTGTAAACGTGAGATTCATGGATATCCAAATATTTTAACGGACGAATAAATATATAAAAATATTTTCTCTTTAATAAACATTTTACGTAAATAAAATTGTGATAACTAAGTCTTGCATTACACGCGTTATTATTTTATTTGTAGTTAAAACCTACAAGCTGTTTCGCGCGACTTTGCTCCCGTGGAATAATTTAACTCTATGTTACTCAGTGAAGATCGAGCTTTATAATTTAAACTAGCTGTTGCGTAGTGCGCGGGCTGCGAGCAGCCCGCGGGGCGATGTTGCCTTCGTAAATAAATTAAAATGGATGTCATTTTTTTAAAGGGAGTTTTGCACGCCATTGGCTCTTGGACTATAGTCAAAATCTTACAGACTCGAGCAGGAATACATATTGTAAAAACAACAGACACGTTAATGACATTTGCACCGTTCACTGCCAATTTTTTTACATTGTCACAACTATTATACTTCGAATAATATGAATATGATAATAATAAAAAACAACAATTTTAAAAAGCAAACAGGACAGCCATTCCCACATATATAAATACAGACATAAGTAATAAGTAATTCAAAAGGTTACATACAAAATTTAAATAAGTTCAACAAATTTACCTAGCAACTACAATATATAAATTTAAAAATAATGTAACACTACTCTTTAATAGTCATAATGCACCTTTATCTTCATGTTCCTAAAATTATAGGTGAGTCAATTTAAAATAACTATGTTACGATGCTCCAAAAATCGAGCTCAGGCGAGAATTATTTTACATAAATTTTTTAATGCAAGGGGAGGTATCAATCTAATTAAAAAAAATAATAGAGAATTATTCAAACTAAAATTAGCCCAGCTCGCAACAATATAACAATGCAATAATCATGAAAATCAATTGCGAAACTCCCCATAGTACTATGGAAAGTAAAACCACCCCCATTTTTGGAATAACTGTTGCCAAATTGATATTGATCTTTCTGACTTATGTTTTATTACTTCTTGGAAATTGCAGCTCACAAGTTTTATGAAAAATAAATAATTATGCACCTTTATTCTCCCCTATTCTCAAAGTATGGGTAAATTTTTAAAGTCATGTTTTAAAACTCAACCATCTTTTTGAAAATCCTATCCAACAATACTACGCACATAGGGAGAGAATTTGTGTTTAAAACTCCTATTGAGTATCCAAAGTACATTAAAAAAATAAAAACGCCTCGAATTAGTAAGCTCCTCGTTTTTTGGGAAGCTGATTAAAAAAAGAAAAAAAATACAATCATTGTCCCTCAGCCAACAAACTACTGAAGCTACAACTTTTTGAATTGGGAGTAAAAATTGACTATTAAAAAAAAATTAAATTCATTTGAATAAAGATTCTCATTTCTTAAAATCCAATTCTCTGATATATAAAGGAATTAGGAATCTTGCGCAAGACAAAAACTTGGATATTTTTTTGTTTTTAAACCGTGTATAAACATAAATGTCACTCTTTTGTAAAATAAGTTATTCCTCTACCCTAGATCAAGATACTTTGAAAGTCTACAATTCTTGCCGTATTCGAATGTGTTAAGTGCCTCACATTTGTAAAAGCATGCACAAAAAAACTGATAAGAAAATATGAACGACTCATTGATTTTTTTACATCTATTGCTATATAGCTAAGAATGTGTAATCGATGGAGTTTAGAATGATTTGATTTACCTTCTATACAGAGTGACTTTCATGATTTGTAACAAACATTCTATATATGTATTTTATTTGCAATAAGTTATATAGTATTGCTTGTAAATGGTTATAGTCGTATGTCTCTCGAGTTCAAAAATTAAGACAATATAATACAGTCTTACAAAATTTGTGGATATTAAAAGTAAAACTCATTATTACACACGTTAAACAGCAATGAACCTAACATGATCTCTGTGGACACCCATTTCATTTCCTGAACCCTTACTTTTTTACCTTACAATTACACTTTTTAGATTCTATGTGAAAGATAAGATGCAAATCATTACCTACTTGGCTGAATTTTTAGTGCCTACGTAAGAAAGTGTGGGTTATATCAGATGTTTATGCTCGACAAAATCAAACGGTTCAAAAGATCACAAAAACGAGGCGAAAAGATCAGAATCTGTTGTTGACCGTTCCTTAGTAAATATGAATTGCTTGTAATATAGCAACAATGATCAAGTACATAAAAAATGCACCCATAATTGACCGAGCGAAGCGAGGTCTCTGACTCGAAATTGCCCAGCGAGAGTATGTTTATATGTTTGTGTTTCCTAAATCCGATATTGATAGAATTTTGTAAGCGAATAGTTTTAGAGCATTTAACAATTCCGCGCGCTATTTGTCTCAAAAACTGCGCTTTTTTTTAAAAGTCCAAATTACAATATACCATACACCTTACCCACATTTAAATGTCTAAAATAATAGGAAATATTGTCGTTTAAACATTTAGTACAGAGTTTTAATCTTTTAATGAAGTAATTGTGACATAGGACGAGATAAATAAACGAAGTTTTAAATAAGAGATTAAAACTCTGCCCTTCCAGTGGCTGTATTCCTTATTTATTCGATATTTAGATAGCATCTGTTGTCTATCATTTTACGTAATATGCAAATTGCGAGTATGTATGTTATACACATGTATTCCCTGTTCAAAGTAATTTCGCCCTGTGAAGTTTACCACGTTCGAGGGTACTTGGTGCGCGGGCAGCAAGCAGCCCGCGGTCCCTCCCAGGGCCATATCCCTAAGTCATTTTGCATTTCGATAACATCTGCTGTCAATTTAACTATACCGGAGAAAAGATGCAAATTGCGAGTATGTCATGCACATGTATTTCCTGTTCAAAGTAATGTCGCCCCGTGAGGCTGTCCACCTTCGAGGGTGCATTGTGCGCGGGCAGCAAGCAGCCCGCGGTCCTTCCCAGGGCCATATTCCTATGTCTTTTGGTATTTCGATAGCATCTGCTGTCAATTTAACTATACCGGGATAAGATACAAATTGCGAGTATGTAATACACATGTATTCGCTGTTCAAAGTAATGTCGCCCCGTGAGGATATCCACCTTCGAGGGTGCTTGATGCGCGGGCAGCAAGCAGCCCGCGGTCCTTCCCAGGGCCATATCCCTGAGTCATTTTGCATTTCGATAGCATCTGCAGTCAATTTCACTATACCGGAGAAAAGATGCAAATTGCGAGTATGAAATGCACATGTATTTCCTGTTTAAAGTAATTTCGCTCTGTGACATTGTCCATCTTCGAGGGTGCTTGGTGCGCGGGCAGCAAGCAGCCCGCGGTCATTCCCAGGGCCATATCCCTAAGTCATTTGGCATTTCGATAGCATCTGCTGTCAATTTCACTATACCGGAGAAAAGATGCAAATTGCGTGTATCTTTATGCTCATGTATACCCTGTTCGGGGTATTTTCGCGCTGGACGGATGTTCACTTCCAAGGGTGAGGGGTGCGCGGGCAGCAAGCAGACGCGCGGCCCTTCCCAGGGACAGTATCCGATAGTCAATTATAGTTTAAACTGCATCCCCAGTCTATTTAGATGATAATCATTAGCAAAGGGTCTACCTACTGAACATTTTCCATACAAAATTTTCAAAAAATTTTTTTTTCGCTTTTTGTTATAAATTTCTACACCCCTGGTAGCGGACCAAGTTTCTTGTCATTTTTTGCTTGCACACCCCCCACCTATCTATTACCGTTTCAGCGAGCCGTTGACATATGTAATGTATGGAAAATGGAAACCAGGGGTTATAATGATATTCAGAGTATGCAGTTTCATTACGAAGACCGATAAGAGCCCAGATGTCAATTTTAAGTTCGATCGTGACATAATCAGCGCGTCCAGCTTGCTTCAAATCGGCCATTTTGAAAAAAAAAAGTTCGCGTAATTTCAAAATTCGTTTTATCTCTGGTCGCTGCTCAAGTTTCTGACCATTTTTTACTTCTACACCCCCAACCTATCTGCAG
>LQNK01001779.1:65021-109310 GCA_001586405.1 Phoebis sennae | reverse complement strand
AATTCACTAAAAACACAAATTCCTCTTTTTGCGTAATTCTTATGTTACAAAACGATTTAGAGCCTTGCTGTTATTGTTAGAACTTCAGCACAAGCGACTTGCAATGGAAAGAATGCAATGACAAGTTCTAGTGTTACGAACAAATCCCTTTGTATCGGCGTACAATGTTTTGTCCGAAAATCCCGACTTTATCCCCAACTGCATAGAGACTATTTCAGCTTGCGACAAGTCCTACCGAATATCGGTTTAGATTGTCACCAGAGATTGTATTTTGACATTTCCATCCCATTTTGTATGAATGCGGCTAATCGATCGGAAACTATCAATGATCGTGCATTGTGCGGTGCGACAAATACGTGGATGCCGCAAAGTGATACGGATAATCAATAACCCATTAAATGCGTGCTTCTATGAAAAGAAAGAAAAATTTATTTCGACACACACATAATACACAATATACATACAAACAAAAATAGAAAGAGACGAAAGAAGACAAAAAAAAAGAAACAAATAAAAAACTGAATACATATGAGTGTGCCAGTGAAATTCTGTATGGATAATGCGTGCCGAAAATGGAAAACCACTCAGTGTATCTGTGTCTAAAAAAAGACACAGAACTGATTTTCAGTGGTTCTATGTGCGTCTGTGTGATTGTATGGAGATGTATAGAGAACGCATGAAACCTTAGATATTGTTAATCTCTATAATGTTTGTGGTGACATTTAACATTTTTTGTCATACAATGTAGCTTCTGTTTTATTCTACATAATTTATATTTTAACATCAGACAGGCATTTTATGGCATTTCTTTTGAAACGTTTTTACAGTTTAAATATCGATATAAAAGCTGATGATGCTCTGTGTTTCATACGATGAGCGGGTGCCCGGAAGCCTGTATTCCCATCCTGTTCTACTTCTCTCCGAATATCCCACCATTGATCCTCTCCCTATCTCCTAAACTTCTTTCAAGTCAGCAAGGCATCTATGACACTTTGATGTTGTGGATGTTCATTAGTCACTTAACATGCACATGCACTTATGCGTATAGAAGATATACTTATGCGGTTCACCGCATGTTCCGCGTGCCCGTTGCTACATAAAATAGTCTTTATAGAAAACACTAATTTACTTATGGATAAATCACGGACGAAAACATCTGATTTTGAGAAATATTTCCATTTTTTCTGTATTAATCAACAACCTCCCCCATAAAGTAAGACAGGAATTCCTTACATCCAAAAATAACCCATCTATACATTTCAATATAATACATAAAAATAAGAATCTGCAGCAACAAGGCGCTAAAGCACCATACAATACACAATACAACTCAAAACATCTTCATCCCGACAAAATGAGATTTAATAACGTTTTGTTGGAACAGAATAATGCTCTCTTTAACGAACCGCTGCCAATCTTTTGTACGCAACCAAATTAAAATGAACGAATGTATTTTTTAATTTCTATACTTCAGTTAGACAAGCTCAGAATACGCAGGTCATTTTATATTGGCCATCCTTTTTACAGCTTCCGTTTTATAAGTTAGTTTTTGTTATTAAATTAAGATAGGGTGTTCGTAGGAATTGAATGCCTATGTTTTTTGTTTGCTTTTCTTTCCCGGTTTATCCTTTTGTGAGTATTTTGATTTTAACTGGATTGTTGTGTATTCTCCAGGCAATGAATTAACGTAGAATAGATTGTATGGACCGTTTTTAATAAACTACAATTTTATGTTTCATTCAATGTATCCTATATTTTCGAGATTTAAATATTTTCTTAGCTTCGCTCCATTATTATTAATTTTTATATTAACAACTTGTCCACGTTCAATCTCCAATTGTTAACTGCATGTGTACGCTTTTTACTTACGTACCTTATATCACTCATAATAATTTGCCTATAATGTTTGCAGCTAGTGTTTAATACAGTCTTGAACTGTATTAAACACTATCTGTGCCATGAGATTTATCGTGTATATCTGTTTTCCCCGTTTCCGTGAGATTTTATGAAAATCCTTTCTTATTATGGTAATTTATTGAACTAATCAATCTTCTGCAAGGTTTTGTAATCTGCTCTGATAAACATTTTTGATTTTGTAAGTGTACAATACCGTGTTTTTTGGTTGGTGTTTGTTTGTAATCTTTAATACAATTTTTTTCACGTAACTCTTCATATTCATTTCCATCCCCATAATTGCTTGTAACATAGATATTTTTATGATTTGTTTTCATAACAGAATCAATCGAGAATACCATCATTTCTTTCTGTAATTTAATGAAACAAAATTCAACCATGACTCGAAACAACAGTCCTGACGTACTCTGTCCAAAAATGTGGCCATACCCAAATTGCTCGTGTAGAAGATAATACAATCGAGACGTACATAGCGGTCTGTTCCAGTGGGTCCAAGGGACAATGTCGCCGAGGGCTATTCGGACAGGGGGGNNNGTGGCATCTTTATTAACGAAACTAGACGTGCGGCCGTCTTGTTTTTGTTGTAGTTAGAGATTAGATGGGTCGGAACAGATGTGTTCTAGTGGAAATTTAGGAATATTCTGTTTGGAGTTGTTATTGACGCTTTGGATGGAATGTTTAACGGCCGTTTTCAATAATGTATCAAAGATTATGGATAGATTGTAATCTCAGATTACATGACATTTGATTGTCAAAAACCATAACAAAGTCTATCTGTCGACAGCATATTGAAATTAAAGTAAGTGCAAATAGATAGATTTGCCTGACTTTAGTAAGCAAAACAAGGGATAGATTGAAAATTGAAAACGGCCGTTAGTATGACACTAAGCATTTCTTTGGCTCTATTCCTTTTTAAAGAGAAGTACTGATAAACTGATTCCTATTCAGTTAAAAGCAGTGTTTACAAAGAAAAAATAAACGCTGTTTTAATTTGGAAAATAAATCATCTGCATAGGCTAACTTGTATTTGTACTATTGGGTGTATATTTTGAAGCAAGAGGCGATCACGTTTTAATACTGCATAAATATTCTTTTAGATAATTAAATGGTTATATTAAATGATGACTATGTAGTGTGTCTTTTAACTTAACTTTGCTGTTACTGAAATTGTAGTATCAAATTAACGTTGCAATTTCCCAGTATATTATCAACGTTGTCCGTACCAAACTGCACCTCGAAAATTGTGTGAAAATCAAAATAAAGAGAGGCAGAGCGTACGTCCAAATTAGGCGCGAAATCGTTCACGATAGCCGCGCGCAAAAACCTCGTTAGCCGCCGCCATGTTTGTTCGGCGACAACGAGGGGCGCGCCCTCTATATACACAATGACCACATCGAACCATACGAAAGAAACAAGTTTGATAACCATGTAGGTCGTATGCCCACCACATATGGTATATATTCGCGTGGCAAGTGAGTACAAGCCGCAAACGTGTTTCGGTAAGGGTGTAGCTAACAAGGGGTGTGAGTTCGGGGTGCCGGTGTCACGAGCGTACGACGCAATGGTATATCGAATGGATATGCAACACGATACTGAAAGTGATAGGCATGACGCTATTTTATATGCTTACGTTGTATATGGAGACAAATGTGAAATTACTTTATTATTTATATTTATCTTCTGAAATATAATTTATAATAAACTTTTTATTCGTTCTGTTTGACCTTTGTCTGTAAACATAACTGGTTCTTAATTTTGCATAATTAAATATGTAGTTTTATTTGTTGTTGTGTAATAAATAAGAATAGTTACTTATTCATATTATAAATGCGAAATTAACCCTGTCTGTATGTCTGTCTCTTCTTCACACCTATACCACTGAACCGATTCGGATAAAATTTTGTACCAATATAGTTTGAAATCCCGGAAAAGACATAGGACTTTTTATCGCGGAAATCAAACGGATATAATATACGTATATACGCAGGTGAAACCAAGAGGCATAGCTAGCAGAATATGTATGATTTGGCTATGATTACAAACTTCATAAATTATGTGTAAAGATCCGTTAATAGAAATTAGTCAAGTCATAGAGATTGATTGATTTCAACAAAAATGAAATAAAAGTTATTTTCTACTTTTTAGAGCGAGGAAGTCGGTTCTATTTTTTGGCAAAAATTTTTATGCATTATCTATTTAATAATTAATGTTTTAAAAATACTTACATTTTAACTAAAATATTCTATAGGCAATCAAGGAAGTTATCAATCCGACTATGTTCAAACTGAATTTAAAATTTCAATGAAAAGTCTTAATACTTTAAATTTATTCTTATCTTCCGCGAACTTCCGAGTAAAAACTACAAAGCTGCTGAAATAACTCGAAGTAGTGATCAAATAGTTTGGCCAAGATTTGCCTTATTGATTAATCCGTATATATGCAGTTGTTTTTATTAAAATCTAACTATTATTGTACATCGATTGAATAAGGTATTATAAGAGCTTGACATTTCTAATAAATCGAAAATATATTGTACTACTGATCCACGCGGCTTCGCTCCCGTAGCATAATGTTCTAATACAGCCTATGTTACTCGTGGATAATGTAGCTTTCGAATGGTGAAAGAATTTTTAAAATCGGTCCGGTAGTTTTTGAGCCAACTAAACAAACAAACAAAGTTTTCATCTATATAATATTAGTGTAAATGAGTGGTTCAAAATTATCAATACATTATTTTGTTGAGATTACCAAAATATTTCAAATATGAATATTTCTGAATGGTCCTTTTTAAAAAATACTCTAAATATTCCGGATGAAAATAGAATGTAAGTGCTATGCGTTGGGTATTTAGTCCACATCATCAGGGACCTCGTATCGATTGCGATTAGACTCCCCAACACCCACTAAGGGTCGGTAAGGATCGCCACTTACTGAATGGAAGATTATTTATGTGAAATATTACTTTGCGTATTTTGAGATAAAATATTGTTATGTTAAATATGTATATGTTTAATTTTATACGTAGGTATATGTAAGAGCAACAAAGGTTACCTGGAAGAGATCGCTCTAAAGCGATAAAGTCGCCTTTTTTGTAAAGTAAACTATAAGATTTGATTATTTTTATTTGTAACTATTACTGAAATTAATTTTCATGTCTTAATACAATAAAGAGTTTTCATTTCATGTCATTTGACTAGATTAGATGATGGGATAGCTGTTTTAGTCTATACTCTATAGAGCCCAAATTTAACGCGAACTAAGCCGGGGGCAGTAACAATTTGCAGAAATCTTGTATGAATAGAATGTGAGTGCAAGTATTAATTCAGAATCATGAAGGACCTTTTATCGATTGCATTTAGACTCCGCAGCACCCACTAGGGATTGTTAAGAATTACCATTTACTGAAGAGAAAATATTTTGAATAAATATAAATACAAGTATTGAGCTGGCATCATCAGGGACCTCGTATCGATTTCGATTAGACTCCCCATCACCCATTAAGAGTCGCTAACAATAGTAAGTATATCATATCTTAGCTGTTCTGCGCTGCAGCGTAATGTTATATGTATAGCCTATGTCACTCGGTAGAAGGAATATTTGAAAATAGTCCTGGTGTTTTTGTGTAAAGAAATCACAAACCTACCTACACAAACACAAAGGTTTAGTTTATATAATTATTATTAGTAGACATAAGTACAAATATAGAACAAGTCAAACGAACAATATAAATAGCGCCACATCAATAACTCCACAAGGATTTAGGAATTCAATACTATGTGTTCATTAAGATCAATTACCTTATTAAAAACAGTAAGAATATCTGGATAAAGCACAAAAACGTTCAAAGAATTCTTAAATAATACTGGCAGTATTATGATTTATATATAAAATCCCTATGTACGCTGAGCTTTATGTTTTGGAGGGGACGAATTAATTCTGGCAATTAATAGAGGGTTTAGGACGGAATTGACGAAGTGATCTCCCCGGCACACAAAATTCAATTATTGGTCCCAGTGATCCTTCTCAAGTAAAAATTGCAGCTTAGTATGCACGTTCTGTGGGGATGATATCCCCTCTTCGTAATAAAAGTAGGCATTAGATAAGACCCTCTTTATGTTTCTAATGCATACTAGTTTTTTTTATATTTCGGATAAGACCTCCGTTGTATTACAGTACTTTAAGACATTGGTCTAAGTAAGACATTTCTCAATGTGTTGCAAATAACAAGGCGTTAATTCAATAACAATAAGACCTAATTTAAACGTCAAGTAACAAACTACCACTGAAGTATAGTCTCTGAATAGATTTATGGGGCCCTGTGTATTGTGAGAACGCACAGTATTGTTTGTAAATACGGGTGTTAGTCAGCTATAGATCCATCCAAGACGACGTGCCCCACCAATTTTTGAATTTTGAAATTTGGAATATCATCGCAATACTTTGTCCTGATTAGTGTGCGTGTGCACACATGGGTAATGAGTGTATACCTATAAAACTTAACACAAGAGGAAGCTTGCATACATATACCACTGTCAACGATTTTGAAGAATAGTGGGGCGCATCTTCGTGGATGAATTTAACTATAACTTTGACCCGTTTTTCTTCTTATCTTAAAATTTTAAATAAAGAGAAAATTTGCTGAAAATTTTTGTGACAACAACTCTTACTATAAACGATTGAATTCATTATAATATTTAAATCGTACCATTATCCCCAGCGAGAACTCGAATAGCAAATTAAGAACACTCAGCGCGAACTTCTTTAACGAGTAAATAGTTGGGAACAGTCGGTAGGTAGGAATAACAAGGTAGCAGGAGAATGAGAGACGTCGAGCGGTGACAGAGGCAAGTGGCCGCTAATTGCCACTAGAGGCCCAATTACGGAGACGATACTGCCGCGGTGAGGATGCAGGGCAAGGGACGAACGCGCAGCGGTCTATGTATAACAAAGAGTTGAGTGTCTTTTACATACTGATCTATATACCTATACGAATGATAAAACAGTAAAAGGTCATTTGTTAGGTCTTTTTCTAACATACATATTTTACGAGATATAAGATTTTAAAGTCGTAAAAGAATCGTATCGCGCGACAGAATGAGATTTTGGTTGAGTAACGGACATCCCTTTTTATACTCTACTAAAAAATACTGAATAAATTCTCAAGAATCTCTCATACAAACATTTCTTAAAGTGAGAGATCGAGGACCTCTTTAAATTATTATCTCAAATTTCTGTTGCGTTAGAATATAATATGTCCAAATCCAAATTCAATTATAGAAATTCTTAAGAAATTTTTATTATCATTTTAATTTCGAATTTTCTTCCAGTTCCGAATTTAATTTTTTTGTATAATATGTACTTTGCCTGAGATACAAGAAAAAATCAATCGTAGGACCGCTGAGATATTTTGTTTCTAAAAATTACCAAAATAAAGGTTGACCAAATCTCACACTGTGCGCGAAACAAAATACAGAATTTTGTAGTCCTCGCAAGCGAAGCCGCGGTCGAAAAGCTAGTAAGTTATTAAAATATTATTGACTATGTACATATAACTATGTGCTACAACTCTTGTAGTTATTTAATAGTGAAGAGTGAAACTGGAAAAAATTCACTTTCCCGGTGGAAACCTCAAATGTAATATTTGGATTAACACCGATATTCACAAAAAATACTATGAGTAATTGTCATCTGTAACACATTAAGAAAGGTACATATGCTTCGCATAGTATTACTACTTTGCTCACAAAAGTATAGTCTGTTAATACGGGTGTTAGTGTCAATTCAAACTGCTTACACAGAAAACAACATGAACGAATTTCTCACACACATTATTCAAGTTCAGTTTTAATGACAGCAACTAAAGTAAACAGATTTCTGTATATTTATACAAATTACAGAATTGCGTATTAAAGAGGTGTACTTGCTTGATGCTCGAGCTTTATTATGGCTTTACTTTTTCACGCTATCCTTGTCACAAAACTTATTTAAGTAAAGTACATATTACATAAATAACTTTTGTGCTAAACTTTTTTACATATTGTTATCTACTTTCCCTTTAAATTAAGTACTGTCCTTTTTCCGTCTTTATTTTCTCAAACATCGATCTTTCTTAACGATAAAATTGTATGTATATAGAAAGATCTCAGACTCTTACAACTTCGATTCCAGTCTTATTGAATTTACCTATCGGACAATAAAGGTGTCGTTACCGGATATAGGTCAACAGCGGCTTGACCGGTCCTATCTGGAATCAATGCCACTCACGTCTGTCCCCAATCCCGCTTCCGCTCCCAACTCGAAATGCCCAGAGTCGAGTGTGACGTACCCTCGCGACGAATGGAGAGCGGGCGAATGTGAAATACTCGAAACACTCGAGCCGAGCGCGGATTACGAGCATAGCGTACCGTGGAAACGTAACAAAAGATGTCGTTACCAGAATATGCCCGGCTTCGAACGCGCCACTCGAAGAATTCCTCTGTAAATAGGGGACGCAACCACATATTGTATGTACACTGAATGTGGATGCAATGGGACTTATTCTTGCCGTGTAATGATCATTTAAACTTTTTCTATTCACACTTTTTCTGAGCATTTAGTTGTTCCTGGTTCTTTATGTAATCCATGTTCATGTCTATGAACTAGTTTGATGATGCTTTTTAGTAAGGCGTGCTAAACCATGGATTTTTTAACCTGTTTTATTCAATCGACAATTTCATTGTTGTGCCTTACAATTATGATTAATATAATATCCTCAATCAATAATTTTCTCAACTTATTTTAATTATAAATTACAAAGCTATATCCGTTTTCTGAGAACATCTTCAGAACAAATAAAGTACAATGCGAATTGTAGACAGTATATAAAGAATAAATAGCAATTTTTGATTTTCCTGTAACGTAGAATGTCAACATCAATTTATCACAAAGAGAAAAACTTGAGCCGTCCTTTCTGTGCAGAAATTTTCCATTAAAATGATCCGTTATATAAGACACGTGAACCGGCAACTCATTAGTAAATGGTTGATGTTGCCTGCGACGCAACAAAAGGAAAATCTAAGGTGAAATTATATAAATGTGACTGTGGAGGCTCCCTCGGAATAATGCGTGGAGGGAACGGATGAAGTACTCTATGTGGGTTTAGTTTAGATAAGTGCGTCTCGAGGGCTTTAATAAGACCTTTTATGACGTAAGTTTTTCGCATACAGAGTTTTGAAGCTGTTTGGATTTTACTTTAAAAGGGTTGCGGGAAGTTTTAGAGTGTACGATAGAGAATGTTTGAATTAAAAAAGGGAAAATTAAAATGTAAAAGTTGTGTTGTTTTGCAGTAAGTATGATTGTATATGTATTTGATTGTTTACCCGACTAATTTCCTTAGAGGATGAAATTTATTTTATGTTGTGGATTCTCGATAAAACCGCAAGGTTTGATAAGAACGCACTTAGAAGACGTTCTATACAAAGGATGTTAAGATCCGTCAAGTAACATTAAAACAAAGCATTCAACACTCAAGTTAGAGCGTAAGACCCAAAATCGCAGGTGTTTGATACTAAAACAAATGACAATAATGATCAATAATTAAAAACTCCATTAAACAATGACGCGGGACTGTAAGCACGTGTTACCGTAACACAAATACCTCGCATTTCGAAGCTAGGCGTAAACGAATTAATTTCGCCCATCAATTATTAACATGAACGTATAATCCAAAGCAAACTACAGATTCAATATGAATTATTCATGAGCGACAAACTACGGTATTTATGGAGGGTAGGTATCATTACCTACCCTCCATAATGATAGTAGCCTCTTGTGCGTAATTAATCGCGAGGGTTGTCCGACGAGCTTTGCTTTATTAAATTTTAGCGCTTTCCAAACCCTCCCTTCCCCACACCTACACCTCCTCCCTGATGAATAGAGCTGATGAATAGAATCACTTTTACTATTCACAACGCTGGGATTAGCGAAATGAATTTCCTGATCCTCCGAGGTTCAAATTGTGCGTGGATTTATCGGGATTTCGATGTCTTATTGTCTGATACTAGCCGTTTTGTAATAAATTTTTATCTCGGATTATGATGGAATGCTGTGTGTATTTAAAGGTTATTGAAAATGATTTGAAATACATTGTTTCTTCCAACAAAATAATAATTAGTAGGATCTTTAATTAAGATACCTTTACATAGTTTATTAAAAAATTCAATGTATGGCATTTTTTAGGAAATTAAATCATTATTTTTTAAGTTTTAATTTATGTATTGCGATAAACTCTCAAGAACATTTTTATCAATAAAATGATGAATTTATCTATAGTTATACTGAAAAATAAAACAGAAGACAAAATATTATTTCGGGATAAATATGTTGCGAAATTGGAATGTACGATGGTACAACGTGGCTTACGATTTTCGGCAAAAAATTACATTATTTTCCTGTTTCTGCCGTAGCTATTTTTATACAGTTACGTTTATTTAAGTGATATCTAAAACAAATGGAATGCACAAATTTTAAAATTGCAATATTTGAACAGTACTCAACGCAAAATTCGCTGAACATATTTTACAGAATTCCCAGTATATATATTAGTTAG
The DNA here is from genome assembly GCA_001586405.1 of Phoebis sennae. Taxonomy (NCBI): domain Eukaryota; kingdom Metazoa; phylum Arthropoda; class Insecta; order Lepidoptera; family Pieridae; genus Phoebis; species Phoebis sennae. The sequence goes on along the minus strand of LQNK01001779.1, from coordinate 98,809 downwards.
ATATTCAAGCTACTTGAAAAGCGTAGTACATAAGTCATATAAAACGTACGCTAATACAAATAAGCAATTGAAAATACAATAGGCTTAACGGAATCGTTCGCTAGCACATGCGATTTAGTCGGCGCATTCTCACATAATCGCCCGGGGGTGTAATATTTTTCACCCCAGTCTCGTATGAAAACATGACAAGCAAAGCTCTCCCCCGGCCAAATATACAATACGTATTTTTTTTATAAACTCCGCGTTCGATGGCCGCCGGCGTCGACTGAATCACACGGTTAATTATTGACACATCCTTTTTTTTATTTGGATTTCATTGTGGTAGCGTTCCCTTTGAAAACCTGGAACTGGCTGTTTCCTTAGCATTGTTGGGGACGTTTTGTTGGACGTTGCGAGGGATTGTTTCAAAATTATTGGTTATCAATTTCCTTTGTGATGTACTGGTGTTGAATGAGTTTTGATTGCGTAGTTCTGTTTTGTTGAGATTTGCAAAGCTCAACTCATAGTGATTATATATATAGCACATTAATTATATGTTTTTGTGGGAATAATTCTTAGAAAGTTTTTTTCGACTATAATTACCATAGATTGTGAGGTCATAAAACGTGACTATTAGTATGAATATTCCTCAAGAATTGGGAAACAGTCATTTACTTAAAATATACCCACGCCGCCTGTAAGCACACCATTAAACCGTCTACAATCTCAATTTTAATTCAATACTTACGCTTTTGTTTTCAGAAGTAATATTTGAAGCCTGCAATATTCGTGTTTTTATGCAACACTCAACCTCAGTCAAGGAAAATTAACATTCTGATTAGAATGCCGAATTTGAGGATTCCTCAACGTCATATTTGACGTAACCTTGGTCGAAGTTGAGTGGAGAAATAATTAAAGTAACGCCTTAGAATATGGGTATAACATGTATCATTTTTGTAGAGTTTTTCAAAATTAAACAACTTGGAAATCATATTGTATGTTCGACTATCATGTAAAAAACTAAAACATAAGTAAGGAATTTTTAATATGTAATCTAAGTGATTTTTCATTTTAGGCTCCTAAATGAACATACTTACAATTCAATTCATACTGAATCTGAAGTATAAGCTGTATTACTCTACAGTTTCATCCGAATCTGTTTAGTAGTTATGTGACATTTCCAGTTTTATAATACTTCTATAGCATACTAGCTTCATCTGATCGATCAGACCCGTAAATCAGGTAACATACGACAAGGAGCGATGATTGTATCGACTCGATACATATTGACTCAGATCCCTATGACTCCGTAACATGCCTATGAAATATTTATAGGACAGATCAACTTGTTTGCACAAACGTGCCGCCACGAGTTTGTGACGGAATCGCGTTTAAGTGCCCCTTTACGTATGAACATATTTTATTTAAGTTGTATGGATTATGTGCATCTTTTATGTATGACTAGCTGTTCAGCGCAGATTCACTACCGTAGCGTAATGTTATATGCCTTTATCGCTCAGAAAAGATGCAGCTTTCTAATGAAGAAAAAGTTCTTGAAATCGGTTCAAGCTTTTGTTTGAAAACATTGCAAACATACAAAAATGTTTCCTCTTTATTTATAGATGAAGATGCAGTGGTAATGTTAGTGGGGATTCGAAATAATAATTGCGTAAAAATGCATTAATTTTAACATATAAATAGGAACTTAAAAATGTTTCTTATGATGGTAAAGTTTGACTCTCTAATAAAAATTGGTAGAAAGATATTATTAGGGTATTCTTTTGTTGAAATAAGTGTGCTAATCGTGAAAAGACATGCCAAGTATTTTTTTTTTTACTTTGTTTAAAGAAGATATATTCCAAGAGTTACAGGCAAGCTGAAAACTTGTATCATGCAAGTTTACAACTTGCTAGCATGTATTATATTCAAAATTATCAATAACAAGGTACGATTACTTGTCTTAGAAATAAATAAAACATAAGTTAAACGGCATAGAACTGAAATATTTTCCACGACTCGCAGACATGACCGAAAATTAAAAACAAACCGCGACTTATCGCATGTCGACCCAGCGTGATGGTACTAAAAGTCGTAATTTGTAAATCTTATTGAAAAATCGTCACGTGCAGCGTGCACTCTAATAATTCTGTAGCATAATGAAATGCGGGCCGCGATGTCACCCGCTACCCCCATCAGATAAAGGGTTGCTACGAAATGTACCATCGCTTTCCGATAACGTGTTTTAAGCACGGAAATTAGGAATTCGTGTATTAAAAAACGGATCGCGTGTCGATCGGTGGTTTAGTGCGCTCGTAAATCTTTTTCGGTTGCTATAAAGTAGGAATGGGAATGCGTAATTGTTGCGTAAGAGTAGGGACTGGACTTTTTGTCACAGAGGACTTCCAGACATTTCACATACCATATGTCGAAAATCAACAAGAAATTGTCTTGTTCTTCTTCTCTTGATTCTGGCACGCCTGTATCATAGAAGAAATTTGCGAACCATAGCTATAGTCTATACGCACTATAATATTTACATATGCGCACTAAATTATCTCCTTCGTAGTTGGCTATTCTCTGTAAGATTGGTCCGTACCCGAAATGTTATAACATAATCTTCGGGAACAGGAGATGTACGTGGTTGGAAGCACGGAGCTCAGCTAGGGTCATAGACTGTGGGAAAGCCTTTAAATAGAAAAGCTATTTTTAAAAAAGTTAATCGAAGAATAAATTGTATCTAAGACGCGAGGGTCCCAGGGGCTGATAGTTCAAAATATTGACAAGGTATGCCGAAGGTTAAAAACCTTCCCTTACCGAACTTTTTATTTTTTATTTAATTTTTAATTGAAAGTTTCATCTCAGCCAAGGGTATCCTATTTATAACTGATCGGTTAAAATGGATACCCATTGAAATGAATTCAATCTTCGCGTCATTTTTATGTAAACCCGATCGAACTGTGCCAGTGGCTTCCTTTCACGACACCTCTTTGTCTTGTCAGCTGATATGATTGGTAGCGAGCCGCGGTTCAAAGCTTTGTGCCGATTTGTAAGGGCATCGCGTTACATCGCCGACCTGAATGGCCCAAGCCTTTGAAGTTGGCCGCCTGGGTTCGTTCTATCGTCAATCCTTAGGATGGAGTTTAGGTAGGTAGGTACTTCTACCTACCGTACCTACGTACGTGAAGATATGTGACATAACTTTGGCATGCTTATGACTAATTAGCCATGACCCGTGATTTCACCCGCTTGTTTTTAAATACCCGTGAGAATTTCTGAATAAAAATCCTAAACTTTGTCAACGTGTTTCAAACTATTTTCATATATAATTTCATCCAAATCAGCTCAGTGGTTTAGGTGTGAAGAAGGGATAGGCAGATTTGCTTTCCAATTTCTAATATAAAAAGTAGGGATTTCAAGCAAGGGCATTGCGTTAGATTGCCGACCTCAATGAGCAAAGCCTTTGAGATTAGCCGCCTGGATCGTCCTTTATCATAATTCCTTAGACTAGAGTTGAATCATCTTGAAGATATTTAGGAACGTCTTAAATAAGATTGGAGGCACTTTATCACTTTAATGATCCATTTTCAATAATTGTATGACTTAACAGTTATAAAAATGATTTGCCCTTTTAGATATGTGGATGCGTATTATTATTTTACTTTCATTGACCCATAAGTTTGAAACACTACGATCATTTCTTTTGATTACCTTAAATTGATTAATTGCCACATAAGTTGAAAGTTTGTAAACCTTATTTAATCAATTTAATTCTAATCTCCTAAAGTCTACCGTCATAATCCATAAATATCGCAATTCGCCGAGATTTGAACAAAGTAAAGTATGATAATTTAATGTAGTATTTTAATAAAAGCTAGGTCGTTTATTAGCGAGGCACTTTCCCTAATTGAAACGCAAATAAAGTAGGCTCATTCGGCAACTTGTTATGCCGCAGCCGGCCCTCTAATGGAAATGACAAGTCTAATGTAACAACTGAAAAACATCCCGTTGGATTTAACAAAGCATTCATTTTCTGATGGCGGTAATCTCGCCCAAGGGCGGCATTGTTCCTGATTTTCTACTTTTTTTCCACATTTTCTTCTCGAATAAAAATACTGAACAGTATTGTGACGCCGACGCTCGCGCCGTGATCGCGCAAAAAGGAGGACCTGGCTGACAACGAAATGACGAGAGCGTCCGCGGGTGGCCTCCCTCCTCCCCCTTGTAAAAATGTCGCCTCGGGAGGGGCGGCGTGCCTACAAGACGGCATTTTTACACACAGCCACCGATCCGAAAAATCTTATAGAAACCATTCACTTTATCCCACTTTGAACCCTACCTTAACGACAGAAGACCCACAACGCCGTGCACGATGTACACTTGACTTTTTAAAACACGAACTCGTGTTTGCAATAAATCGATAAATATATACGTACAACTGAGAGCGGAAAGTAAAAATTGCTCGGATTTTACAGTTCTTTGTGTAGAGAGGTGGGGTTAGCTGAGATCGTGCCTGTTTTAGAGTATAAAATTTTGGGTTGCAAAACATTTGGAACTGAAAACGATTCGCGCTTCAAGCGCCGAAAACAGATTTTAACAACAAAAATGATCAAATATTTAATTGAATAGGCACTTTTGAATGTTACTTTGACAAACAATTTATTTACTTTGCGTTGCGCGAGACGATGTAGACATTATTTTGAAAGAAAGCATTAGCTTCAGTTTTATAAAATGGCGTTATTTATTTTTTGTTGAAGTACCTTAAATCACACTAGAGATAATTGGATATTATTTGCAAAACACTTGAATGCATGATTTTTTATTTAGAAAAGTTGATTAGCAAAGTTACTTGGAACAATTAGAATGTGTTCAGATAAATTTGGTTTAATGCATCCTTATAAACTGTTTGTAACCGAATTCAAAAAAGGAGGAGGTTTGCAATTCGACCTTATTTTTATGTGTTTTACCGTATATAATCCGATTTGATAATTAATTTTACATTCAAAAGAATAAAGTTTAAGTGTGTGTGTGTGTATTAAAGTCTGATCATCCACGTGGAAGATACTTAAATTAATTCCTCGAAAATCAACAAAATAAGTTCTCGGGTTAAGTTATAATGATGTACGTATACGCCACTTAATTCTAACTATGAGACTGAATTGTGACTAGCTTTGACATGAAAGGTCACTAAAAATGGAACAATAGTAAATTTTTGCCAAAAAATTTAAACCGATTTCCTCACAATAATAAAGAGAAAATAAATTTTACTTTATTTTTCAAATTTGGTGCAAAATCTTGTTAATATAATGTTTGTAATAAACTAGTTGCTCCCCGCGGCTTCGCTCCCGTAGCATAATGTTATGTAGCATATATCTTATGGAACTGTATCTTTTCCAAAATTATGTTGTATATCAATGCTACTCGTGGTTAATGTATGTGGCTTTCGAATGGTGAAACAATTTAAAAAATCGGCGCAGTAGTTTCTGATCTTATTTATTACAAACAAACAAACGAAGTTTTCCTCTTTATAATATTAGTGGAGATAAATGCATTATCCTTTATCTTTTCTTCCTTTCTTTCCTCTCCTGGGGAATGAATCATAAGTGTTCATGGGTTGCGATTTTCTCATAAAATAAAAATCTTATATCTGCCTAAAAAGTATTTTCTTCATAATCAGCATTGTGATTAGTGACAAAAGATTTTCTTTATTTGTTTGCAGATAAATTAAGAGCGAAACAAGCACAAAACTACTTCAGCGACCACCCCGAGTTGAACAAGCTGCAAGGCGCGTCGGAGTACATTGCCAGTCCCCAGAAATGCACCACTGATAATGCTGAAAATTTCTTCAACAAATTCGCTTACAGTAAGTTTATCCTTATCTAAATGTATAGATAACAGTGAGACAGAACTACTTCTGTGACGATCGCAGAAATTCACTACCGATAATGCTGAAAGTTTCTTCAGCAAATTCGCAAGTTTATTTTTTTCTAAATGTATACATAAGCGTAACAGAAATACTCTTGAGACGACCGCAGGATAACATAATGCTGACAATTTCTTCAACAAATTTGTTTACAGTAAGTTTATCCTCTTCTAAATGTGTAAATAATTGTGAGACAGAACTAATTCTGTGACGACCGCAGAAATACATTTGCGATAATGCTGACAATATCTTCTCCAAATTCGCTGACAGTAAGTTTGTCCTGTTCTAAATTTAGGTAAAAGGGGCTTGATCCCCTTTTACCTAAATTTATAGAACTATTGTTGCGTAACTACTGTATCTATATAAATTCTCTTATCGAAACTAATTAACAATCGTCGTTTCAGCCGTAGGACTTTCACTACGGGCTCATCAAAAGATTCCCAATATATACCACAAGTAAATTGTATTCGGTACACGAGTTCGTAGTACAAATAAAAGAATATAAATATGTAATATTCTTATTCTTTTATTTGTACTACGAACTCGTGTACCGAATACAATTTATTAGTTACGACAAGCTATGAAATTTGAAATTATAAACCAATCTTGTGAAATCTACAAACGACCCGCGAACAACAACACAAAAGCACAACAAAACCAAAAGCTTTCCGTAAAATTAAACGCCATACGTAACTTAAGTACCCAAATCCAGTTTGCCGTTTGTAGCGCGAAGCTGCGCCGGCGCAGACGCATCACGCGTCGATGCCTTTCCATATTCAAATTATCAGATCTGTCGATCAGGGCGCGAACGAACGAGCATCGGCCATTATGCAACGGTTTTTGCCGCGTTAAATTAGATGTATTACGAATGTACAAATGCTGGCTATTGTTATGCGCATGCGCATCTGCTAGTTTGATTGTGTAGATCGGAATTAGATTTCAAGTGTAGATATCTTTTTTGATCGTGTTCGGTGGTTGGGTCGTACCTTGCTATCGGTGAAGTTGGATATTTGGTGTATTATGAGGCTTATCATTTTTGTTTATGACGCGAATTCTATTAATGATGAACGCCAATAAAAATATTTATTGTAGTACTAATGTTTACAAAATTATTATCCTAAATACTGTAAAAACTTGAATACGTGCATGCATATTATGAAATGACCTAGCTTCAACTTAATATAGACAAAATTACAATAAACAAAAGTAAGATCTGTAGTGGAAATTACAAATCATTATTGGTTCCACTTTGGTTCTCATAACTATTGTAGTCTGTGTGTTTGTCACTTCTTCACGTCTAAACCACAACACCAATTTGAATGAAATTTTGTATAGATATTGTTTGGAACTTGAGAAGGGATATAGACGTCTATGTAGCCAGGGCGAGCGGTTAGTGCTTTTTAGATACTATAAATTTATATTCATTTGGATATTATTTCCAAAAGATAATTGTTATTAGATCACGCAAAACGGCTGAATGAATTTTGATAAAAATTTGCCACAATCTTTGTTTATACTAAGGTCATTCTTTACGTTCGCCTACGTCGAAGTCGCCGACAGAACCCAGATGAAAATGTCTTCCAGCCAACCTCAAACTGCGCAGATCAAATCATCCGGAATTACGTTAGTGCACTAGTGTGAGTGTCATCGACGGACCAATGAATTTTGATAAAAAGTGCCACAAATTTTGTTCATAATAAGGTCATTCTTTACGTCGAAGTCGCCGCCGGAACCCAGATGAAAATGTCTTCCAGCCAACCTCAAACTGCGCAGATCAAATCATCCGGAATTACGTCACTGCACTAGTGCGCTGTCATCGGCGGACCAATGAATTTTGATAAGAATTGCCACAAACTTCGTTCATAATAAGGTCATTCTTTACGTCGAAGTCGCCGCCGGAACCCAGATGAAAATGTCTTCCAGCCAACCTCAAACTGCGCAGATCAAATCATCCGGAATTACGTGAGTGCACTAGTGTGCGTGTCATCGGCGGACCAATCGTCACCTCTCGCGTGAAATGTGGGCGGGACCTCGCACCCGGCCGATCGATGACGGACACTTTTTCCCGCCTTTGACAGTGACGGGTTACATGACTTTGAATGTGGGCTGTATGTGTGGGTAGACGTTCTTAGTTAGTCTATGAATGTATTTAAAATAAAAAAATAATAACAGTATAAATGATTAACACTTAGGTTCGAACTTCATTCATGTACTTACCCACTTTATGAACAACTAAGCGAATGAAATTTTGCAACTTTAAAATACAAAAAAACAACCTAAAACAATTAAATAGAGTAGAAATCTTTAGGAATAAATATGGCTATTTATACACACTATGTTGTTATTAATTTAACCACATAAGTATACAATTGTACTGTAGAGGTTATTTATTCAAAGTTCTTTATCGTACGATAGATTCACAAGAATTATATATTGTTAACGAAACACTATATAGACATACAGAGAAAATAATAAGTATACATTTGTAGAAACGACCGGAATTACTGCTTAAAAGCTATCTTTTCCACGCAATCAGGTACGATAGGATATGCGAGAAGGATACGTAATGGCGCAAAACAAACACAAAGAAATAAGGTTTACTGAATTTGATCCAATGAAATAATTCAAATGGAATAATTTTTGTTATATCAACGTTGCAAAAAGATTTATGCAACAATAATGAGACTTTTATTGGTCGCAAGCATAAGAAATAATATCAATTACAATTATTTTTTTAAGCTAGGCATGGTTTGACATGGCTCACCATCAACGTTACATGTATGTCTATTAATTTACTCAAGATTAATGATAATTAGAAGGATCTAAAATGCTAAAGAATGCTCACTACGCAACTCCATTTCCACTAATACCCACATTTAGCTTCCTAGCTTATTGACTTTTATTGCAACAGAATCACCTTACAAATAAAAACTGGAGCATTAACTTTAATTCAAAATTGTAATTATAAAATAGCTGTGCCCCGTGGTTCCATCGTACATTTCCGGATTAAAAAGTACCATATTTGTACAAAATTTCGTTAAAATTGGTTCAGTGGTTTAAGCGTGAAGAAGTGACAGATGAGACGTTACTTTCGCAATTAAAATAGTAGTAAGGAAGAAAGGATAAGGATAATGAAGACTTCACTCGTGTGAACTTCAAAATTAATTAATTATTATTATTAGTTTTTTTAAATGATTGCTCAAGCGTTGTCAATTCTTTTCGTTGTCAGTTTTTACAAAATAATATGAAGCTTTTAAGACAGTTATCTGTATTAAACTCCCTATATGTTATTGATGTATAAAAGACCCGTGAAGACTATAAATTGGCGATATTCACATACTATCCCCATCCTCTCAATTCACCTTATAACTTACATGATTGATGCCAACCCACGGATAAACAGAAATTTATTTATTTATTTATTTGTACTCTTTATTATACTATACAAATTTATAAAATTAGTTATACATAAAAAGGAGTATAGCACAAAAGGCGGCCTTATCACTTCACAGTGATTTCTTCCAGGCAACCTTTGGGCATAAGGTAGGTAGTTTGGCATTCATGTACAGAATACAATATTTAAATGAAACTTAATTAAAATTGCAAAAAGAAGGAAAGCTTTCTTCCCTCTCAAGTCTCAACTTTGGCCTATGACATTATTTACTATAAAAAAGTCATTCTAGTTTGTATTACTGTCGGTCCTCGAAATAGTACAGGATGTCTACTTCATTACAATTTCAACCGGTTCTATTCCTAGGTAAATCAATTTTCTAAAAATCCTAGGATGCATTTTTTATTTTTGGCAAAATGGGTCTCGAGGATCATTACGGTACTTTTGAAATTCCATATAGTTTAGGATTTGCCCCTGAAAACCCAATTAAAAAAATCATTATATAAACACTGCTATCAAACATACTTTCAAAGTACTAAAAAATGTCCAGAAATCTATACGTATTACGTACTATATGCTATACTAGCTGATCCGCGTGGTTTCGCTCCCGTATCATAATGTTACATATAGCCTATAAAGTATAAGTTCGAATGGTGATGAATTTTAAAAATCAGTCCAGTAGTTTTTGAGCTTTATTACAACCAGACAAACAAAGTTTCCCTCTTTATAATATAAGTGTAGATACTACGTATAGATACTGTGAAATACACTTCGGCCCACTGCTCCATAATTACCTCAAACAGTTTTAAAGTCCCGAACTTTCGGACTTGTCTTTATACAACTTCGCGACTTCTTAAATACCGAAAGAACTTCTCAAATTACAATCACAAGGTTTTCCGAATATAATAATGTTGATCGCTTTCGTTATTTTAAAACATGCATTATTTAACAGTTTTAATGTTTTTATAGAATGTATATGATATAATAAATGTATTTTTTTAATCAATGAATTAGTAAATAGCCAAGTCAAAACTTGAACTTCATTTCCATGCCGAGTGAAAACAGAACTTTGCACCTATATGGATCTCAATTATTTTGTAAGTGAAATCGAGAAGTTGGCTTTTATTTCACAGTTTTTGTTGAGATTCATTCCAATATGCAAAAGACGGATAAACCTTAGGTATAGTATACGGGTCACATTTATAACACGTCCCCATTTTTATTGAGGATTCAAAACATTAATTCACTCAAAAACGGCTACCCGAATTGAGATAAAGTTTTGCACAAAGATAACTTGGGCTTTTTATACCTATTTAAATAAAAATACCGATGCACCTAATCTAAGTCACGGGTTATAAACCAGTAAGTATATTAAAGGTCGTTTTCAATATTCTAGCTATCACTTGTTTTGCTTACTAAAGTCAGACATCTATCTATTTGCACTTACTTTGATTTCAATATTCTAACGACGGATACATTTGTTATGACTTTTGTCTATCTTTTGTCATATAATCTGACATAACAAGCTATCTATAATCATTGATAATCCAAACCCAGGTTTCATCATAATAAAATTATACACAAGTAGTCTTTTTAGTTTCTTTACAAACTGTTACTTTCAGTACAAAGTATTGAAGTCGACAAACGAAAATAGTGGAACTAAGTTTCTTCGCCAACTTCCAAGGAAGCCGCCTTTAATAACGTGAATAAATATTTATTTACTGCTCTTACTAGTTTAATGTACTTGCGTTTAACAGAGTTATGGATATTAACAACGTTTTACGTTACATAACATAAATATTTTATATGCGACTTTTACGCATGTTAATAAATGAGGGACTTTGTTTATTGAGAACAAAGTTGTAAATAGTTAATGTATTATTAAAATATTTACTCGATTAATTATGTATGATGGGATGCCCTTATATTCCGAAAGCTAGGACCATTTTTTGGAAAAGTCTTTGAGGCCAGCTGAAAACTTTAGCTAACTTCAAAATGGTTCTAGCTCTCGGAATATTATACTTTTTGATTTGCTCTGTGAGAAGTTTTTTCTTAATAGACATAATTTTGTTTCTTTGGTACCTAAATTATGATTATCTCTACAAATAATAAAGCAGTACCTTAAAAATAACTGTTGGCAAAAGAAATTTACGTCATTTTTGTTAACTTACTTAGAGGTTAAAAGTTTAATTTTCAACAATAATCTCTTCTAAATGTAACCTCACTTATAAATAACCAACTGCTAAATTTAAACGTATGTTTCTACTTTAAACTCTCGCCGTAATTATTGATACATGTACACAAACAATGTGTAATATTTGCAGCATAAGCACCCTTCCAAAACCTAACAATAGCTCTTATAATCCGTCACGATTGCACAATTCAATGACAAATCTTCCACATAAGACGAGTTTGCAATACCCAACAAAGGTCGCTTAAAAAGTGAAAACGTGACATTTCCCTTCACATTTAGGCACCTAAACCTTTCGCAAACAGCATTGAGTTGGTAAATGAGGAGGGGGCCCTAAACAAAAGGTGCTAGCCACCCCCGGGCCTTGTCGACCTGACTTAGGGTGGCCGTGTAAGGTGACCATCTTGTGCAAATTATGGGATGCCTTTTTTGTAAAGAATAGTAAAGTTGCAAAGATAAAGATTAAAGGGATAAAAAATAATCTTATGATAAATCGCAAACATGTGAGATATTAATTGTGCCCCGTGGTTTTATCCGCGTATATTTTCCGTTTCCGTGGGGTTACGGAAATAAAAAGTATTTTTTCTCGGGTTTCAAACTATCGCACTTATATTATGTGTGAGGAAGTAACGACATTAATAATTTATTGATTTCAATACAAAATACAAATATGAATAATTATGTAATTTTCATTACATTCTTTTGTTCGTCCCGAAATCGTATTTTGTTCAATAATTTATGCCAATTAAATTTGGCCCATAACTTAATTTAATTTAGCAATCTCTATTTAAATAAAACATATAAATTGATAGGTATGTTTTTACTGTGTATCTGAAATAAATCAATGACACTTCGTTTATTATTTTATTTCTTTTCTATCGCGCTATAGTTTCAGCAATATCCACAACTTCAACATATGAGAAATCATAAACTGAACCATGTGTATTTTTTCTCATACAGAACAAACATGGACCTCTTCTTGTCGGTGGCGTGTCATAGTGATATATAAAAAAATTAAACATCTGAAAAGAAACTTGACTAGTACAGCAAATCAAATGAACAACCTATTATTTTACATTCGACAGAAGTAAAATATATTAACATTCATGTAACTTGTAAATATTTGCACGCCTTAATTGTACGAAAGGTGTAAAATATCACTGATAATTTAGCATAGGCATATGTAAATAAACGACTTGTCTTTTTTCTTTAGTTTTCAAAGAAAGTAAGTCGTCCAATAAAAAAATCTATGAATTTATAGCACCCTCAAAGGTATTTATAAAAATAAACGATTTGACTTTCTTCTTTGTTTTTAAAGAAAGTCGTCCATAAAAAATCGTAAATCATAGTACCCGCAAAGGTAGGGCGGTTGTGCTTTTTCGCAGCGCGTGTCACTTGACGGCGGGGAGCGGGCGCGGCGGCCGACACTGCGGGCGTCGCGATCCGGCGTCCGGGCGCCGTCGCCATGGCAACGACACCGNNNNACCCCACACCGCCACGACGAAAACACCCTTATCCCAACGACACACGGCCCACGATTGCTCACTTATGTACCCAACACCCCTCACATAAGGGTCCGCACCCCACTACATAAGACGGTACGGTCAGGCGATGTAAATAACGCCAGATAACTTCGAGAGGGTCTAATGGAATAGGGAATCGTGTTTTGGAAAGTGGCCCGGAGAGAATGTTCTGGGTTGTTAGCTATTTTGAGTGAAAGTCGATATGGGGATTACGTTCGCAATTTGATTATTCTAACGTTCACTTGATAGCGGTTAATAGTCTTCTATATTTGATTCGTAATTAAATTTCTGCACGGCTTTGATGTCATCTGGATGAATTAATACAACTGTTTAATATTTATTTGTATATAAGTTTAAGGGTACAAATCTTAACCTATTTGTATGATGAACATGATACTTGATCATACAAATAATATGATTATTTCAGTTGCACTTAAGAAAAGAATAGGTATACTTAAGCAAGTCATAGAAAAGGGATACCTATTTGTATGGTACAAGAATCGATAACATGTGAGTAGTTTCTTGTAGAATAGCAATAGGTTTAGATTATTTCGAAGAGATAAAGGTATAATGAAGAATCAAAGAAAAATAAATTAATTAAGTATATTGCCAAAGCTAGCCAATAACTCGCAGCTTAGACAAATTAATAACATTTATAATAATAAACTCGTTTATTTTTAACGCTTATTTACACCAAAAATACATTATTTAAACATAATTCTTAATTAAAACGTTGACATTGATATACACATTACTTTGTCGAGTCAGAATACCAGGAACTAAGGAACAAGCCTCAAAGCATATAATATGAGACAGTATTTAATGAGATGATAATAAATTCATTACTTAATGAGTAATGATAATATAATGGAGTAAAGGTTAATCAGATCGGACCAACTCAAAACATCGCACTGCCGTTTTTTCAAATCCATCCGCCGTAGTTGTCTGTAAAAAAAAAAAACAAAAATAATTTTCATGAAAAAATATCTATTAAAATAATAACACCAAGCACCTGCAATACCTACAAAAGCATTTAAAATTTTTGCATTAAAAAAATAAATACAATTCAGAAGACTGAAATTAATAGAATACTTTGATCAAAAAGGAATGGCTTTTTTATCAGAGAATAAATAACAGCTATTATTGTTTTACAAAATATCATAAATGTAAAAGTAAAGATGTTTGAAGGTTTGGATGTTTGTGTCGATCACGCCGCAACGACTGAATAGAATTTCATGAAATTTTGTAGACAAGTAGGCTATTAGCGGGATAGGCTACTTTTCTTCTCGGAATTATTAAAGGATCGGGATTACCACGTGTGAAACCACGGGACGGGTATATCATTATTCACAAATATCATTTTTAATCTCTGTCAAAACTATGTGTTTAAAAACTACTCTGTTTAATAGCAGTCATGAAGTCGGTCATAAAAAACATCAGAGTAATTAATACGCGTGAACCGTGATCACGATTTAACACTATCTATAAATATCGTTAATTTATATAATAACTATAACATTAAATTAAATTTTATTTTTTGGATCCTTTAGGCAAGTTTAAATTAAGTAATGCTTTCCTCAAATTAATAATATCTAATCGTTAATGTTTGGATGTTACATGTTAGTCACTCATTCATACAAATTTACAGCCTTACTTATAAACGTCTCTCAATTTTGAGATACCCAGTTAGGTGTTGTTTAAGGTTTTTTTCACTTATAAACCCAATTCAGCGTAGAGAGGTGATTAAGCAACTGTTAAATAATGTCAAAATTTAAGAGACGTCCAACCCTGTTTTAAGCCTGTTGATCGACAATATGGCGGATGTTTTATCAAGCAGCTGATCATATTTGACGCTTTGACGTACGAAAGAGTATGTCGAAATTGTTTTTTTTTTTTAAATAACAATAAAAATGGGCTACGATAATTTACTTGCTGATTTTTCGATTTAAGTATATGTGCAAAAAAGGTGCATTCAGAATACGCCGGCGTCAAAAAATAAATAAATTCGTCGTGTCTGGAAGCAAAGCAATTTTTATACAATAATGCGAGGCTTCTATCATTTTATCAATACCATAATACCTGTTTGTTTCATGCTGAATAATTTGGGCATACTATATTCAGCGGACTAATTTGATCAAGGTATTTATGAAAATTATAAACAAGACAAATTGATCATGGTACTAATAAAATATTATGCATATTTAACTCTTTATTTTAATTATTTCCACAGCCTTTAGGAATTGAAAACTCAAGTAATGCAATGGCCTTCAATAACTCGGAGATGAAAATGAATGAAATAAATATGAACAAAGATATCAATATTTAAAATAATTTTAATAATTAAACATAATATTAATTGTGTTTGTAAATTTAAAATTTTTGATTTTGTAGTACTCCTCTTCCAATCGCATAGTGCCTTTTTTATTAATCTCCCTCTCCTTTTGTATCCTGATATCATGAGTCTGTTGTTATTATTTCCCTGCTGATTTTTTGTTAGTAAGAACAGTTGGTGCTCATGGTCATCACAGTTATTTCTTTTGATTTTGCACTTTCTCCTCACTCCAATTTATTGAACGTTAATGTTTTATTGGTTATTGAATTCCTTTTTATATAATTTATATTTATAAGATAAATAATATAAACTGACAAGTATTTGAAGATTTTCCGTCAATCAAACGTCATACTTACAAATAACCACCATAAATAACTACATAAAACCTCCATGATCATTCATTTTCGACATTATTTTACAAAATTATCGTGAATTGCGGGCATTATTTCCTGAATGTTGCTAGAATAATTAAATTTGACGTTACTTACTTGAGAGAGCGCTGAGACGGTTTTATAAGTAAGAATTTTTTAATCGTTGTTTAGGACGTTGAGAGTTACTCAATTAAGAGGTGGTTAAGCAACAAATCAAGCATTTTTTATAAGTAAGGCTGTAAATCATAAAAGACAAAGACGTGACGTGCGTCATAGTATAACAGACACCAATCGTTTTCATTAAAAAGTGGTTATACATAATCAACCAAGTTTTGGTAATTATGTTAACGCCACGTTTATTATAGATACGCTTTAGACTTACGCCTTGGATATTGCACTGGCCGTAAGTAAAACGACTCGTTCTGTTTTTTATAGGATCTAGACATAAATGAACTTCCTTGATTTTGTTTATTTTAAAATGACTTCAATTCATGTAGTTTAAATTAAATTAATTTAATTTGTTCATTGGATGTTAATCTCACGACAATTTTTCATTACATTTGCCATACATATAATATAGGACATAGATGCTTTTATGTCTTTTGTTGGCCAACGAAGTTGCGGACGCAAAGCATAGTAAAAAGTTTATAAGAATCTGAACGAAATATTTGGTTTCATAAGAAAATGTTACATATGGGTTAATATTTACCTGCACAATTTTATCAGGGAAAAACTCCCGGATGTGTTTCGAAGTTCTGCCGTTCGCTTCCCTCTGTATATGTATGAGTTTGTTCCCTTCAATCGTTATTGTTGCGCGAACCTGCATATAACATATACATCTTAGGTGAGGAAAGAGTATATAGAAAATTTGATTCGATCGCGGTGCATATTATAGTTAAGGCACACTATAGGTGTGTGATTCGATTACCACGACTAGAAAAATTTTATGTGAATACTAAGATTTGTAACATTCTACTCTGTACATTTATCATTTTATCTTTCGTTAGCAGTTTCTTCTTAAGATGGCACAGTCCAAAATTACGGTTTTAGAAAGATTAAATATTGCTTTAATGTGTATGGCAATAAGCAATATTTAATCATAAAGAGACATCTCTCGGGAATATAAGTGAAAACAACCGTCTCGTATATTGACCATACAGTTAATTTTAATTTTAAACTTTGGATAATTTATCAACATCATTTCGACATTGCCTTTGAAAAAACATGAAAACTCGTAATTTTAGAATGCTTAATGTCATAATATCTAGCTCATCAGCACTCTTCTATCTAACTTTTCTGTACTTTTAATTCACCAAGTGCACAGCACGTGTAATAATAATGAAACATACTTTAACGCCATCCGGTTTGACTTCATCAAACTCCTCACCAGGCACAAATGTAGTGGTTGTGTTTACTAGAATTGACTTAAATAATAGGGAATAACTTCCACTGTCTTCTTTTGTTAAGATCTGCGAGGGCTTGAGATTGAGAGCCGCTTTGCGAGCCAAGTAACCTATTCCTGAAAAAAAGAACGCATTGAATTAAAGTAAAAGACATTAAGGAATAGAATTGCCAAGTTAGCCTTGGTTAATGTCATACAAAACATTCACAATAATGCCAAAACCGTCTCAATCAAATTAAGTATTTTAATATAAATTAAACACCAACTGGACACTATTAAGATATTTTTCTGGATTGAATTCAATGGTAAAATATTGCTGTTCTTATTCGAATTTCGAAATTTATAGGCAGTTTAATAAAAGCCAATTAACTTAATATTATTATTAATTACTAGCTTTTGCCCGCGGCTTCGCACGCGTAGACTACAAAATTAACATAGTTGTTATAAAAATGATATTATGACTTTAATTATAAGTATTTTAATTACACGCTATAATAATTTTAAAATAGTATAATTTTAAAATTCAATCGGAACCAATATTTTATATCAATGTTTTCTAAAAACTTAACAGTAACTTAATAGTCTCTAGGTCAGACAATTTCTAGGAAAGTATGTTCAGCTGGTCGATTCTGTAAAACACGACTTTCGATTTCGAATCTCTTCTCGACTCTCACCCTCACTTCGAAAATCACTTCGATTCTCACATTTTTAGTATTCTGTAACGTCAATGTCGCTCAAGTGAAGTGAAATGAGTTTCGATATGTCGAGTGAAATTACGTCATAAATTAGTGTCATCACCTAAAAAGGTCATCATTTTTAGGTTACAGTTTTAGATGATCATTTACGATTATATTAAAAGAAAATAATAAACCATTATTTCAATGTATTTCGTTCACGGTTACACATTATTGTTATAATTGAGACGTTTATTCATAAAAAATAGTTTTTAAACTCGATTTATTTGAAAAAAACATCTTATACACCTTAAATACTCTTTTCAAATAAAAAATAAACGATGAAGTGTCTGACATTTTCAGACTTTGAAAAGTCAAAATACCGATTTGTCATTATTCTAAGCGAAATTGTTACAAATATTATCAATAATTAAGCATTTTAAGCATTATTTAGACGCTGAAGAAGGCAATTTTGTGGTGGATGGAGGATTTATATCTCTACTCTGACAATATTTCTTAGTTTGGAATTTCTGAAAATGTATCGAATAGAAGCAAGGATGAAAACATTTCTGGAAAACTATAGCAACTTTTAGAAGGAGACCTACGTATGACCTACGATATGGCCAAACGCCTATTGCCTTTGTCAGATATATTATATAGTGATCAAGTTGTTTATGTTTTTCTTATAAAAGTATATACATCTTAAAAACCAAAGATAAATAAAATTGAAAAAAATGTGGGCTTGTTTTATTATTTCTTTATACAATAGTAACGAATTTTTGTTAAAACGACATTAAATGTTGATGGTTTATACATTTGTGTAGGTATCATATCAATAATTATAACCTTTATTGTACAGAAATTCATACTTTATTATGACCGAAATACTTAAAAAAATCATGTAGAGTGCTAATTAATTTGCATAACTTCATTCATGTACAGTCAAAAACAATATAAACTTGTAAGCCTCTATCCCACGGGAACCACTTGATTTTCCGGAATAAATCATAATACATATTATGTTAGCCTATAATATAATTAGCAATTGTGTAAATTTTCATCTCAATCCATGCAGTAATTTTGAGGAGTAGATGTTCAAAGAAACAGACTGACAGACAGACAGACATGAAAGAAAAAAAATATTGATTTGCCTTCTATATCCCTTATATTAACGCTCTGTATTAAAATTTCCCTAATATATTCAATGTACAAATTCGAACTTGCTACGATTTTATTATATGTATTGATAATCAAACACTAAATACATAAATATACTTCAAGGCTAGCATTAAATACTGAAAAATTTTATTATAGTTAATTTTATTATTTACCTGGCTTACCTACAAACCTACAGACAAAATTTAGGCAATCATTCTCACTATTAATAAACAACGATTGTAACAAAACATACCTAAGAACAAGAGATAATCTTCAAAATGTTCACTCGACACCAATACGTATTCTTTGTCCAAAAATTCGTCCATCATCGAACCAACCATTCACTTGCGTTAACAAAAATTTAATAATGTAATTTATATTGTTTTTCCTACGCGTCATATGTAAACCGCATTTCGATAGAAACTCTTATCAACTCGTACCAGCGTATCTTTTACGGCGTAGTTTTAATCTCATGGTATCGTTGTGATAAGGAATTTAAGCCTTTTTAATCAATAATAGATACTATTTAATATCGTATGTAATTTTAAGGCACTCTCTGTATGAAATGTGTTTAATGACATTTAATTTTTTTTTATCCTAATTATAAGTGCTATAGATAATAACATAGTCACTTAAATTATCTGAGCAAAAAAAAACGAAGCTGATAATCATTTTTTTTTCACAAGTTTTTTTATTAAACAATTTATATTTTGAGAAGTACTATATGATTCTCTGGTCGAGATCACCTAGAGCAATATAGCCGTTCATTATACACTATTCTAAATTCTGTAACTTTTTGCTTGTAATTACTGCACAATTGTGTAATGTATAGTTTACTATAAATTACGATAAATTGACTATTTTGAAAGAATAGTATTTCAAAATAATGTAAATATAGATTTATTCGTATAAGATAATTTTTGCGTGTTACTAATACGATAACAAAAGTTTCCTATGGGAATTAACTTGTTGGTACTTATAAGATTTTAAAATATGTCTAAATCATCACACCTTTCATCCGTTTCTTTTTTTACATATAGTAGTTACACTTTTAAAAGATAAAAAATGAAATACTATTATCATCCATTAAATGTATGTATTTTTGCAGGTAAGAAAACAATCTATAGCCAGCCTTCCACGAGTGTTGATTTAAGCTTTGCCAGTAAACGACAGGACCCTTGCCACAGTCCAAAAGGTAATAAACTAATTTTTAACCATCATTTTATACAGTCCAAAATGTTTCCTTTCGAATATCAAATTAACTCTTTCAAACAAATATAATATACCTATTAAGTCCTATTGAAATTTTGTTCACAAAACGCTACATGCATTTTAATTGAAGAACCAAAGGTTCATTATATTCACGAAAATAAAAATAATAATAAAATATACGTATATGAAAACCCTCTTTTAACTGTATAAAATAACGATGCGCTCATTAATGGATACACGCTTTTCAAGCGAACCTTAAATTAATTGGACCTAAAATAGATGCCTAAAAAAAATAAGTGCACTGATTCAAAATGGCGGCGTGCAATGACAATGACGCCATTACTGGGATTGCGTCGTCGCAGGCGTTCTACCCCTAATGAAAGTATTGAGCCACCCTAGCCTCATTGACGTGCATCCACCGTGACATTTCGAAATACACTTTTTTTCAAGTATTTATTTTTTTCTTCGCATCTAGGCCTAACGCAATCTAAGCTGAGTGCACTCGCGAGTGCGGATATGTCGTTTTGTTATACATGTCGCGTTTTATGCGGCTTTTAAATGAGTTCGTTAAATATCGTAATGCTTTGTGATCAACTTAACCGAGTAATTTTTAACGTTGGATGTATACATACAATATTTTAGTATCTTGCTGTTGAACACTATTTTGAATTATTTGTCTTTTAATGGCTTCATTAAAATTGAGTAAAAGTTAAAATTGTACGATATACTCCAAATTAGAAAATATTTCTGAATACTCACAGTCTTAAAATATTAAGGAATAAGTTAGTCATATTTTGATACGCCTTCAAACTTGCATGAATTTCTTGAATTATTTTTTTCTTGGCTATCGTTAATTCTAGAAAATACGAGAATAAACAAAAACAAAGAGCAAAGTATGTTCTTAAAATAAAAGGGGTAAATCCAATAGCTGCATCAATCACTAGTATGCCATCATATTAACATCGCCAATTAAGCACAATGCATAAAAGCCATATATCCGCCTCGTTAAAACACAATAGAGCCTCAAACGATTTGGATAAATTTAGATATACATGTAGCTAAATATTAAATACTGAAGATGAAGCTTTTATCTTCCACTGAGCGACCATTAGAATGGTAGAATATTTTTTGAAATTCTCCTTAGTGTGAAAACATTACAAACATATGCAATAACAAATGTTTCCTTTTATAATATCAGTATAAACAAAACTCCTATAACAACTAGATTCTGAGCCAGTCTCGCCCGGTCTGGTGAGAAGGCACAAGAAGCCGCGGCTGGACGGCTCCGGCGACGGCAAGGAGAACCTGCACCTACCCTCCACGCCTGACAAGAAGATTGTACCGTCTGAACCTGAAACTCCGGAGGATGTTAGGTACATTTTTTGAATTAAAAATAGATAAGGACTTACTTAGACATGCATGCGGCAACGTGTTTATCTATGTGATAGAATGTGTTTATTGTAATCAGTCTCATTTTACGGTCAAGTAAATAACATTACAACAAAAACATAAATGTGAAATGAAAGCAAAGCTCTCGATTTCACTTACAAAAGAATTGAGCTCCATATGGGTGTCCAGTTCTGTTTTCACTTGGGGTGGAAATGAAGTTATTTTTTAAATAGCGAGGAAATAGCAAACAACTTGGACAGAAATTATAATATGTACTTAATTGTTTCCTCAAATCTTTGAGCTTCAAAGTTTGTTTTAACTTTCTTACCTAACTTATAAAATCATACAGAAAGCGTAAAATTCAATTTTTTTTACTTCTATACCTATTTTGTGCCGTGGACCTACCATATTTTAAATATGTAAATGATTTTGTTGTAATGTAAGCATGTGGGATATTCATTCTTCGTATGTACCAGTCCCCGGGCTGTGATTAACATATTGCATATAACGCATGAGGGTAGTTTTCTGTTTTGTTACTAAACTTTTGTTTGCATGCATATCGCGTTAAAGTTGTAATTTATGATATTCATCCTATACGTTACATACATTGCTTTGACTTTCTAATATATTGTATATAATTATATAGTATCTTATTTCGAAGTAGTATTTTGTTCTGTATCTTATAATAGATTGTTGTCATATGTAGAGTTACATTTAAGATAATGTATTTGAGATACTTTAATGTCTATATACTGAAACAACACTTTTGAGGGGCTCTTAAGGGTCATTTTGCTTGTGTATATTTTATTGTTATTTTTTTTTACTTGACAATGGTGTACAATACAGTATTTTTGTTCATTAATTAATTCATACATGTGGTATATAAGTTTTATTTTATGTAGTAGTATGTACTAGTATTTTTGTTTTAAGTGGTGACTGGTAGGGGGTTGTTTGCAGAAATCTATACTCGCTAGTCGACAACCTACGTGTAAGGGCATCCATGGTCGTTGATTGCAGCATACCCACAATATACTACGGGGCGCGCACGCACAAGCAGATCCAGCAGGTCGTGAAGGAGTTCGCGAGGACTGCGTACTGCGGGGAGGCGACCATGACCGTGCTGTCGAGTAGGGAGTACAGCTGCATACGGGAGTTCGACAGGAAGCAGTGGGCGTCCAAGAATGACATGTGCAGGGGGTGTGTTAAGGTACGGCTGAAGGAGGTGTTAGAAAAGCGATGTGTGCATTAGGCTAGGTTAGACGGAGGTACAGATGTATAGGAAAAAGAAACCATCGAAAAACCACCTGTGCAAGAATCAGCGGATGTATAAAGGTACGTTTGATGGAGATCCAGTAGATAGTGAGGTAATTCGTGAGGATTGCCTAGTGTGGAGAGGTATTCATTACCGTGCTGTCGAGTAGGGAGTACAGCTGCATACGGGAGTTCGACAGGAAACAGTGGGCGTCGAAGAATGACATGTGCAGGGGGTGTGTTAAGGTACGTCTGAAGGAGGTTTAGAAAAGCAAGCGAAGTGTGCATTAGGTTAGGTTAGACAGAGGTACAGATGTAAAGGAAAAAGAAACCATCGAAAAACGACCTGTGCAAGAATCAGCGGATGTATAAAGGTACGTTTGATCGAGATCCAGTAGATAGTGAGGTAATTCGTCAGGACTGCCAACTATGGGGAGGTGTTCATGACTCTGCTATCGAGTAGGAAGTACAGCTGCATACGGGAGTTCGACAGGAAACAGTGGGCGTCGAAGAATGACATGTGCAGGGTGTTAAGGTACGTCTGAAGGAGGTACAGGTTAGAAAAGCAAGCGACGTCTACATTAGGTTAGGTTAGACGGAGGTACAGAAGTAAAGGAAAAAGTAACCATCGATAAACCACCTGTGCAGGCTGTGTACTATATAATTTATTATTTATTTATCGAAAACAACGTGTTGGTTTATAAGACCTCCTATAAAATTTCAGACCTACGAAAGCAAAAAGCCGGGTTCTAGCAACTGCGAATTCTACGACAATAGGAAAGCGTTGAACCACAAGAGTCTACCACCAGTGTTCGACCTGGAGGAGCTGGTGAGGGCGGGCGAGGAGCGCAAGGCGTGCCCGTACTATGCGGCGAGGGAGATGGCCAATGTCGCCAATATTGTGTTCTGCCCTTACAACTACCTGATCGAGCCTGGCATTAGGAATAGTGTAAGTATGAACTCTAAATTACAAAGGTAACAATACAACAATTAACACACACAGAGTAAGTTTAACATTAGGTGGGGCTTTGTTAGGGTTAGAATTAAAACCCCAAAAGTAGCGTAAGTGCGAAGTATCTTTATAATGGATATAAAATACCTCTTAGGGACCGGTATATTAATCACGTGAGGTTCTAAAGAAAGGGGAGGCGTCTATATAAAATCAGGGGGGGTGTATCAATATATCATCTCTACTTGTTGTATAATTTTTCGGTAAAGTCTAAACCTCACCATATATCACCAAAGGGGAGGGGGCTTAATAAGATCAAAAAATGGACGGCCCCTTATAGGCATTGGCTAAATTTATTAATATTGTGAATTACGAAAATTACTTGCCTGATGCAGGACCCTTTAGAGCTCCTTAAATCCTTACGTTATAATATTTACTTCCAGATGCAAATCGACATAAAGGATAACATAATAATCATCGACGAAGCACACAACATAGAAGATGTATGTCGAGACGCGGCCACGTTTACCGTTACGAGGGAACAGATTGGACTTGCTATTTTGGTAAGAAACGTACCTTATCATCTTATGTTCGTTTATTTTTCGACCTGGTTGGCGCATTCGATGTGGCGACGGTCTATGGCGTCGAAGTGTGGGTTCGATTCCCATGAGTAGAAAATTATAGTGTCATGAACATTGTGATTTATATTTATAGTATGTATGTATGTACCAAAAAAGTTATGTTTAAGTATGTCTATCAGTTATCTAGCTTCCAGTTTGGAACTAGATGGCGTAGTGTTAAATGTCCCAGAAAATTTATTTATTGATCTTCTGAAAAAAAAACCTTTTCAAAACTGATGGTAGATTACAATAATTATGACTCTGAATATTAATTGCGCATTTATAATATTAGTTAGTTTTGATACAATTTTGAATATATACTATTGAAAAATATGAAAATATCCTATTGCCTCAATATTCATTTACAGGAGCTAGAAAAGGTGTCAAATTATACATATGCCAACTCAGACTCGATGGGGTATATTGAATATCTGCAAAAGGTTCTTAACAGCTGGGATCAGTGGTAAGAATTACGTTATAACTATTTTTTTAGAAAAAGACTAAAATTAGTTTAGAATTTAATACATTTGATAAATTGTGAGTATAAAATTAATAGTAATATAACAATAATGCCTCCCCGACCAATAGTGGTCATGGTGGCCAATCTCAACAGAGATAGCCAGGTACGCAGGAGATATTATAGTGCACAAGGATGTGCGCAAATAATAATTATAATAATTTATATATTTCTTGAACAAATCAAACAAATAACACAAACATTCATTACTGGCTTACAAAATAACATTGATAAGTGGCACCCGATCTAAGCAGACTTCCGAAGAACTCGCTTGTGTGACAGGCACCAACTTCTGCCCTCATACACTTTTTTTTAATAACAAATACAGGTGAACTCTCTATTCCTTTACTATCATAGCCCTTAGGGGGCAGACCGACACTCGCGGAGAGAGATCAGACGCAGGACCGACAAGACACGTGCCCTCTGAGGCACGGGGGTGTTCCTACACCGCCAACTTCCAGACTTGGGGCTCCTATTGAGACCTTTTGTAAAATCTTGATAACATTTTTTTTGGCCCTACCCGGGGATCGATCCCGGGTCCTCTCGATCTGTCAAGATACAACCACAAGATCAACGAGTCAGTCAAGTACTATAAAATATATATGGATTTAATATAAATAAATAAAATAAAAAAATAAACACTGTATTGACGTGAATTGTTTGTATGTGTGAAACAGATGTATTACAAGTAAATATTTAATCTTGTGTTTGTTTTAACGCGAGTATTTTCCAATTTAAATAAAATATTTTTAAAAAGTAAATATTGTACAGGTTCGTGAACCAAACGGCGCTGGTGAACAGTCAGCCGGTGAACGGCAACGAGGCTATATACATATGGGCCGTGGAACATTTTATGACGACGCTGAATAACCATAACATTGGCATTAAACATTATGGAGGTAACAACTTATATATACATTAGGGTCGCCTATTAATCACGTGAGGTTCGAAATGGGGGGGAGAGGTAAAAAAGTCGAAAAGACCTTACGTGATTAATGCGGCCTCTTATTGATGCAGTTATCAATACATAAATACTTATATAAAATTCTAATTTTCTAATATCCTCCTAATATTATGTATGTGTAAGGTTGGATATTTAAATGTTTGGATATCCATCACATCGTAACTACTGAACCTATTTTGATAATATTTCGTTCGTTGGATTGGCTATTGACTGGACAAGGATAGGATACTTTTTATTGATCTATAGAACTCGAATTATACGGGCAAATAATGCCCAAGCAATCATCAGGTTTAACTATCTCATATCCCAGATATTGTTAAAACCTTAGAATAAAGAAATACCACACTATAAATTTATGTCGTTCATATTATTATTGTCTGTAATCTGCTAACCTAAGCGCGCCAATGTTGAAACACTTTAAATATACATCAGTCACTTTAACACAACTAGATGTTATTTGGTAGTTTTAAATTGTATTGTTGCTATTTATTTATTACCATAAACTTATTACTATAATGCCAGAAATAAGTGGTATCCCTTTCTGACACACACCGGAATCTCCACCGTTTCTGCTTTTATCTAACTATTCGTGTGTGTGAAAATAAATGTGCTTTTATTTCATATGTGCTCTTTAATTAAAATAAATGCATGATTATGTTTCAGAATTCCGTCAGCACGCGGAGATGTTCTGTCGCCGGTTGCGCGAAGACCCGCGCACCATGTACGGCGTGACGCAGGCCACGGGCTCGCTCGTGGAAACCATCGATACTGTTTTAGGTGAAACATTATAGTTTACTATTATTATTATTAAGCTGAGTGTAATCTTTGTTGGAAATTCTAATAAATTAATAAACTAGATTGTATGCGCGGTTTTACAAGCATAAGTTATATCTCTATGTGATTAATATAATTGGAACTAAGGTGAAACGCTTTTGCGTCAAATTTGTCACGTTTCGTAAGAGATTCATTGATCCTTTAGCTATTCAGTGGTATAATTTTGTATAAGGCCGATAGATTCGGCGTTCATTTATTTTAGTGTGCGTGTGCACACATAGGTAACGAGTGTACCTATTAACACTTCACAAAAGCAGAAGCTTGCATATATTTTACACATATATATACCGTCAACGATTTAGAAGAATAGTGAAGCGCGTCTTCGTGTGAGACTGGTGCCTAAAATAGGCAACTAAATACCTGTACTATAGGTCTCCAGGCCCCCAGGCTTATTCACGCCAATGTATTGCAATGGAAGAATTAAAATAGACGTGTTCACTGTTTGATGTCTGTTTTATTACTATTCAATATCTTATATATAAAAATGAATCGCAAGATGTGTTGGTGAGCGCATAACTCAACAACGACTGGACCAATTTGGACAATTATTTTTTTAAATGTTCGTTGAAGTTCAAGCATGGTTTTTACGGCGAGAAAAATTCGAATAATTACCGGGTCCACGCGAGCGAAGCCGCGGGCGGAAAGCTAGTATATTATAGTTTTTTCATCACAAGGGTGTCTACACACTACAGTATTAAAATATTCTTGCAGGCTACTTATTCCGAGACATGGGCAAGTTCGCGGACGACTTCGTGCCCGCACTGGTGCGTGTGCTCAACGACGACGAGTCCGACGCTGCTCTGCCGTGGAGGAACTCGCAGTTTAATAAGGTCAGCTTTTCCTCAATACATTATTTGAAATTAAATGTAGCATATGTCGAAAAAACAAATGATTATTATTTATTTATTTATTTATTTAGAACTAAATGTATAATGTAAATTTAAGAATAAGCACTGCATCTATGATATTTGTAAAATAAAAATAAATTACATAAACAATTTCATATTTCGCTATTAAAATACAATTAAAATAATAAAAAATATAATGATTATAACTTGTCCTAGAATATATAATACAGAAAATTACACAATAATTCATATTATAAATAAAAGGGGTGTTAACTAGTCTCCATGTTCTCCTATGGACATGTGGCATTTTAACTATAGCATATTATATAAACATGTTATAATCAGACAAGAAAGCAGAAGACCGGCGTGAAGCAGTACTGCACTGTGTTTCATACCTGGAGGGGAGGGCTGATTTCCAATCCCATTCCTCTCCCACTCTGTTCTACTCCTCTCCCAATTTGAGCCTATCCATTTCCCCTCCCCTTCCTGCAAGCCGGCAAGGTATCCGCGATACTTTGCTGTGATGGATGTTCATGGGCTGTGGTCAGTAACTTTACATCAAGTGAACCGCATGCTCCGATTGTCCACTGTTACATAAAAATGGAAATAGTTGTTGTGATTATAGTATTGCAAATGTATTGAAACAAATTTGTTGTGTTTTAGCTGTCATGTGATGAGCCAAAAAATGTAAGTGTACTATTCAATAGTTTTTTTGAAATTCGATATATCACTCAAAAGCTTTATAAACTGTTTTTACATCAAAACGTCGAATATCTCGAAAACCGAGAGACTTTTACTCAACATTGTAGGAATACACATAGACAAACAGCTTGCTCAGCGTATTTGTATATGTGTGTCCCTACAACATAAAATATATTTTTCAGAACCATCATAATGTCTTCTTTCTACAGGCGCATTATTATCCACTTATTACGTATTTCTGCTTAAACTTCTACCAATAATTTCAAATTAATTTCTTTTCAGTCTATAGAAAAAGAGTCTCTAGTCCTCCGCCTCATGTGCATGAACTCGGCGGTGGTATTCGAAGCCTTAAAGCCAGCGAAGTGCATCATCCTAGCGTCGGGCACCTTGACTCCACTGATAAGCCTGCATTCCGAGCTGGCGACTGAGTTTCCGCTGCAAGTCAGCCCCAACCACGTGATACCTAGAGATAGGGTGAGTAAAGTGTGGACTATTGTTAATATAGGGTTCCTAGCTTCAGGCGCGTTAACTCCAATAATAAGCCTGCATTCAGAGCTGGTGACTGAGTTTCCATTCCACATCATGCCTAAGGATAGGGTGAGTAGAGTATGGATTATTATTTATAAAGCGTTCCTAGCTTCAGGCACGTTGACTCCACAGAGATAGGATGAGTAAAGTATGGACTATTATTAATAGGCAGTTTCTAACTTTGGGCAGGTGGATTTTTGACTAATATTTATGTTTTTTTTTCTAGGTGTGGATAGGCACTCTATCCACTTGTCCCGACGGGTCCAAACTGGAATGCACCAGCCGCGCAAGCAAAGAGATCAGCACACAAGATGCACTCGGAGCCACACTGCTGCACGTGTGTCGGGTCACACCAGCCGGCGTGTT
Organism: Phoebis sennae; assembly: GCA_001586405.1. Classification (NCBI taxonomy): domain Eukaryota; kingdom Metazoa; phylum Arthropoda; class Insecta; order Lepidoptera; family Pieridae; genus Phoebis; species Phoebis sennae. Next base: position 69,688 of record LQNK01001779.1, on the reverse strand, counting down.
GTGCTTCCTGCCCTCCTACGGCCTGATGACCTGCCTGCTGACACGGTGCGACATTACAGCAGTCACAGACACACAGACACACAAACACACAGGACGCGCTCTAGCCACACATGTCCTTTCTGCCCATTCCTGCCCTGCTCTGGCATCAATAACATAAAGAACGAAGTTACACATCTCAAAAATTACATCCAATGACAGTATTGCTACACCAATCTATTATTGTATCACCCACAAGAGCCTTGCGTACATTTTTAATTGGCTTAAAGATAATTTGTTTCTTACAGTTGGCGCGAGACAAATGTTTGGAATGAGTTAAATAAGCTTAAGAACGTGTTTCGAGAAAGTCGAAACGTACGAGATCACAATGAAATTATGGAGGTGAGTCTTATATCATAAACTTATACAGAATAGTCAAGAGGAAATATATTTAAATAATACATAACGGAAAATTTATTCGCTTACTAAAACGCGCCTATCTTAATTTAAATTTTGGTTATAGTTTTCTTCATTATTCAAAGAAAAGGTCGTTCATAAGGAAATTGTGATACGTCGAAAACTAAAATATGAAAATAAATTAATTTTTTTTTTTTTTTAAATTTTTTAACGTGAGGAAATCCTACATGGATACCTAACCGGGGGTAACAGGTTATGTCAGACTCCTACTGACTAACGGCCGTTTTCATTAATGTATCAAAGATTATAGATAAATTGTTATCTCAGATTATATCACGTAAGATTGACGAAAGTCATAGCAAAGACTATCCGTTGACAGCATATTGAAATCAAAGTAAGTGCAAATAGATAGGTTTGTCTAACTTTAGTAAGCAAAACAAGGGATAGAAAGAATATTGACGGCCGTAAAACCTCACGGTGGCCTACATCTGCGCAAGAAATGTGAGGACCCTGGAATTTCCGAGGAACGCACAAAGTGGTGTAGTAAGGCCTTTCCAAGAAACATTTGTTACAGGACTACTACCAATGCGCTGCGAGTAGAAAAGGGGCGTTACTGTTCGCAGTGTACCGCGGGAAGGTGTCCGAGGGGATGGATTTCAAGGACCACCAGGCGAGGGCCGTTGTTACTGTACGGTTTGTTCAATATTGTATTACTATTATTTAACTTCGACATTGTTAGTATACAATTTTTTTTTTATTATAACATTTTACAAAAAAATAGAACCGACTTCAGCACGAGAAAGTTATTTCTTTTTCCACATCAGTGGAACTAGAACTAGTCACAATTGATCTCAGAGTTAGAGTTTAGTGGATAGGATATTATACATCATTAAAACTTAACTGCAAATTTTATTCCTTTGATTTACGAGCAGTTCCCTCGAATATCTTCCATATGGATGATTAGACTTTAACCAAATCTCTAGGGACCACACGGACCACACTCTGCCCTTTCGAATGCTAAAAGAATTTTCCAAATCAGACTATAAATGCCGGATATATGTGGCAACATACATAAAAAATGCAGTCGAATTGAGTCCTCTGGTTTTTGGAATGCGGTTTAAAAATAGGATCGTTAGGGTACAAAGTGTAAATTTAGTCTGATGTTATAATGTTATTATGCAAAATATTTTATTTATGTACTAAAATTGCTAAATTTCAGAAGTACATAATATCGATTGCCAATTCATAAAGTGTGATATGATTCTTTTAATCATATTTTTTTTATTTTAAATAATTTTTTGTGACCATATATTTTATGTCAACAGATAGGAGTGCCGTTCCCGAATTTGTTCGATATGGCTGTGAAAGAAAAGATGAAGTACAATAATAAGTATACTTCTAGCAGAAAACTATTGCCCGGTAACGAGTGGCTGAGGGTGCAAGCATATAGGTAACGAACATTTTTAAAATAGGAATACAAAACTATAACATTGGTTTTATTTAAAATTAATAATATGCCGTTTATCATACATTAAAACACTAAATTAAAAATGAGGAATTTTTTAAAAATAATAGTTTATGGGCGGCGTTGATCACTAAACACCAGGTTACTCGCCAGCTCGTGTGCTCGGCCCCCTTATGCCATAAAAATAGGCTCTAAATATATTGACATTTACGGTGTTTTATAAAAATTCACACAGAAAACGGGCTCGGGTCGTGACGTCAGTATGAAACTCCCACACGCTTTCGGGCGCTTTCGATGTGGAATCGCTCATATATTGGTACAATGAAATAGACCCGCCGTATTCCCGTCATAATTCAAATCAATCGTCAGTTCAAATGCTCGATACTAAAATTACAAAATAGTAATAACATTGATATTTAAATATCATAACCTATGATATGTATGTATGTATATGTAATTTAGTCAGCACTCTAGTCTTCTAAAATACGTAACAATATTTTTATTGAAACATTTTCAGAGCTTTAAACCAAGCGGTGGGCAGATGTGTGCGACACCAGCGGGACTGGGGCGCGGTACTGTTGGTGGACGCGCGATTCCACAACCCCTACTATACGGAGCATCTGTCCAAGTGGGTGCGGAACTATGTGAGTATACACTTCTTTAGAGTAATGTTCATGTATACTATATAATATACGCTGTTCGTTTTAAAAGTAGCCTTTTTTCTGGATCTCTACTTATATGTACATCAGGTTTCATCAAAATCGATACAGTAGGTTTTGCGCAAGAGTAACAAATAAACAAACAGACATACATTCTCATTATTATTATTACTTGTTTGCGTTATACACAGTATATGGTCTAATCTAGTTTATCTTATAACTAGCTGAACTCCTCGGTTTCAGCCGCGTGTATAAACTATCCTACGTTATTCCTGGGGTTTCAAAGAATATTTGTAGAAAATTTCATTCAAATCGGTCCTGTAGTTTCGGAGTCTATTCAATAAAAACAAACAAACAAATCTTTCCTCTTTATAATATTAGTATAGATATGCAATTGATCATTTTACATATTACATTTTAAGATAACAAAAAGCTTTATCTATATGGTAGTATCTTTATAAATATATATATATTTTTTTTAAATATACAGTAGATTTTTATGTTTGCATAAAATATTTATTTATGCCTTGTTTCAGATGGGCAACAATCATCACACATACGACAGTTTATTAAACGGCAACAATAACTTGGAATCGTTTATGAAGAGTATGGCAATACAAGACTGTGAGGATATATGATTAATGTTTTGTTTGTGTTATTTTAAGACGTTATTTGTTAATCAATGGAAATAAACGCATAATTTTTTACAATTGTTTTATTATTTCACTTAAACATAAATAATACTTAGTTACATAACCATGATTAGGAATTTCAATACAGAATATTTAGTTAGTGTCTCCATTTTATCCGCTTGAGTAGACAATTATTTGTTTAAAAACTTTCTATTGCTTCCATCTATATGTAGTTTCATCTTGGAGGAAAGGCAACATCAATATGTAGTGGTAGTTTCAACTCAGTGTGATAATCCATTTTTATCCATCAAAGGTAATACTTCCATTATCATTTCTTACGGATCCTGCAACAAGAAAACAAGATTACATGTATTATGTAGATATATTTTATTACAGTCTAACGGCCGCTTCAATATTCTATCTATCCCTTGTTTTGCTTACTAAAGTCAGGCAAATCTATCTATTTGCACTTACTTTAAGTGCAAATAGATAGATTGATTGATTTCAATATCCTGCCGATGGATAGCCTTTGTTATAACTTTTGACAATCAAATGTCATTTATTCTGAGATTACAATCTATCCATAATCTTTGATACATTATTGGAAACGGCCGTTAAACAACTAATGATTTCATCAATATTCTTTTAATGATATTTTATACCATCATAGAAAGGATAAATACCTTTTAGTACAGTCAACATTTCGAATGTGTCTCTTGAGGTGTGACACGTGTGGGAATCTCTGCTTGCAGATGTCGCAAGAATAAGGGCGTTCACCCGTGTGATACCTGAAAAATCATTATTGATAGAAATATTTTTCAAACTAAAATGTATTTTAAAATTTAAAAAAAATAATAAAATTTATTTATTTATCAAAAGAAAAATTGCTTAATCGTTTTCCAATAAAGTGGATCACATTAAAATTCATACAATTCTATTTGTGTTGAGCACCTGCATTTGGAATAGTTTAAAAATGGTAGTTTAAATATCATCAATTTTCTTTAAATTGTATTAAATTTAAATATAATGACAGAGTTAGCACACATTTTGAAGTTTAATAATACAGGTGCAATTGATAAAAAATAATGATTAAAACGACTGTTATGTTGTATTTATTACAATAGACAATTCTTTTTGAATTATATTAAAATCATCATGATTTTTGGAACTAACCTTTTATGTACAACGAGATCGCATTTCTTGAAGAACTTTTTGCCGCAGTCTTTGAAGTCACACTCGAATCGATTCAGCCGTTCGTGATCCCGCTCTATGTGGATTTTTAACTGCGATAATAAAAACAATATTAGGTTGGTGTAGAGAAATTATGAATACAAAAGTTTTCTGAAGTGAAGAAGTTTTTTACTTTTCTTATGTTTTTAGTATGATTAAGATTCTTAATTTAAAATATTTATATTTATAAAAAGAATTTTGGATACACAACTCATAAGGGGCAGCGGATAATTATGTTCTAATATATTGAAGAGTCATATGTCCCTTTCTGTTAACGTATTGCGGCGG
>LQNK01001779.1:30320-65005 GCA_001586405.1 Phoebis sennae | reverse complement strand
AAGACCCTACTGTTTTAAAGAGGGTCGCTGTGAAATCGTCAGCTCCTTATTCAATGTGTTGCATTTTAACATCCACGCCTCACGCCTCTCCACCTTACAGCTTTGGTATTATTATTTAATTATAATATTGCACTGCTCCTTGCAGCTTTGGTATTCGCCAAATTTTGCACTGCTCTTGGACTGCTACATTTTTTAATTTATCTTAGTAATGTAATATTACCTTCCACGCGGCGGAGAAGTGTCGCGCGCAGTGCGGGCACGCGTGCGCGGGCAGCGTGCGCGGCTCGTGCGCGGCGGCGCGGTGCTTGTTGAGCGTGGAGCGGTAGCCGAAGCGCTGCCCGCACACGCCGCAGCGGTGCCGCCGCAGCGACGGCTCGTGGATCGCTGCAACCGTTCCATAATTAACATTGTCTGCCGTATAATTGATAGATCGTATTGTGACTTCTTGGTGGAAATGCATTTTAAGTATTGAATTAAAAAACATTTTTGATTTGTTTACTACCTGATGATGAATTCTCGAAACCGGTTGTAATTAAATAATGTTTTTAAATAAATAGTGGAAATAGTGTAAAAAAGTCTTTAATTCAATATTGTCTGCCGTCCCATCGGGTTATGAGAGTAAAAGGAAAAGAGAGTGCACCTGTGTTCGCGCGTACACTTGTGCACTATAATATCTCCCGCACAGCTGCCTAGTCTCTGTTGAGATTGGCCACCATGTCCGAAATCGGTCTGGGGAGCTATTATAATCAATATTCCTGGACATGTAACACTGCGCCATCTAATCCTAAACTAAGCAACGCTTCTACTGTGGAAACTAGATAACCGATAGACATACTTAAAAATACATTTTTTCCCTTCCCTCTTCTCGATTGGACATAGCTAAACAAAATTGATTTAAAATGTGTAGGTTGGATTGAGCAAAGCATTAGACATTTACTAATATTATAACAAAGTATTTAAAACTACAAACCATTATGTAATAAGCTTTGCTTTTTATTTTCATATGATGTCAATTCAAGATTTATTACATAATAAGATTATAAAAAAAAATTACATTGGGTAATTACTTGAAATTTCTTGTACATTTATTTGATAACTACTAAAAATTCAACCTTACTTACCTATGTGTGATTTATAATTATCTTTTTTATTGAAAACTTTATTACAGGTAGCACAGACATAAACATCTTGCTTTTTACTCTTAGCATCAGATTTGCTAACATTTTCATCTTTCTTTTCCTCTATCTTCCTTTCATCAGTAACAACAGGTGTTGCATCAACAACCGCAGGAACTTTAAGAATAACTGGAACTATGTAATCTAAAAGGCTACTACTTTTATTCTCCTCTACTTTATTCACTATATTTTCATCATTTTCTATATTATTCTCTATACATTCAACACCTATATTTAACATATCTGTCAGTTTCTCGGCATCTATCTCGCTGTTCAAACTTATTATAAATGTATCATCATCTTCAGTAGATATGTATTGTACACTATTTTCTCCTATCAATTGATTTAAATTCGCAGCTAAATTAGTGCTAGCTTCAAGATCTACATCACTTTCAAATATGGTTGCACATTCATCTGGTAGTGTACTTTGAAGAGGTTCCGTTTGCTTCTCAGGAAATGTATTTAAGTTAAATAATTCATCAGTCAAATGTTCAGGTTTGACTTGGTACAGAGCATTCATAATATCTTGGTCGATACTCTTTCCTCCATTTGAATAATCAAATATTTCAGTATTATCATTGCAATTGTAATCTAAATCTTCAGGGTTCATGTTAAAAATTTGTCCATTTTGAAAACTATCAAAATCCAAATCATTATACAGAAGTTCATCATCTAATGTGTGTAGTTGGTTCATTTCTTTAAGGAATTCAATTTGCATTAAGTTATCATCGAGATTAACATCAGTGTAAGTCTGTTCTCTGATCTGATTGTGGTTGAAGTTGGTTAACAACTCGGGACCAGTGGACATTGTCATGTAGTCGTCTTCTGCTGATAGAATGTCATCTACAATATTATCAACAGTTCCATTGGCATCAATATTTATTTGATTTTGGTCCGGAGCCCCTTCTGCATTGCCATTGGTATGTTGCCTGAAATTAACAATAATATTTTTGGCAATTTTATTTCTTCTATTGCATAGTATACAGTTTATACTGTAATAAAATTATTATTAAAAAGACTTACCTGACACAGTGTTCTAACAAAGCGCTTTTATATTGAAAAGTCATGCCACATTCTCTGCAATAGTTTTTCCTGGTTGTTTTGTCTATATGTGTATTGACATATAAGTTACAGTTATTGATTTGGTGGCGTTTCAAGGATGCAATCTAAAATGTGAAAGATAATCAAGCTAAAGTACAGACAATAATGAATTCCATCGTACAATGTGACTGACAATCTATCTACATCTCTTTCATGTTGTATATGTTCATGAGCTGCACTCAGTCACTTCACATCAGGTGAACTGCATGCAGCTTGCCTGCTATAGTATAAAAAATATATATGGTATTTATAACTATGGACTCTTTTTTCGTTACCTTGGATAGGGACTAAATTTTTTAAGGTATTATTATTGAACTACATTTTACTCATCATATATATGTTATTTAATGAATTCTTACCTGTTTAAATCTTGTCTGGCAGCCAGTACATTTATATGGTTTCACATTGTCATGTCTGAGCATATGCCTCTTTAAGTTTGATCTATCTTTAAACTTCCTTTGACATGTTGGACATTCATATCTTGAAATACCTAAAAATTTAAGTATTTTTATAATAATAGAATAAAATATAGAATAGGAAAATTTTTTATTTAATTTATCTGAAAATTTCATTGATGGCTTTTTATTTGGACATTATGAAAATTGATGAAATTAATAAACAAATAGGAGAATTTTTGGTTATTATATGTTTTGAACAAGAAAGAATAATTTCAATAAAACATATATTAAACAATATTATTATAGCTTACCTTCGTGAATATCTTTATGTTTTTTTAAGTCTGACATCTTATGAAATGATTTATCACAAATATCACATTTATGCGGTCTAAAATAGAAGACAATTTTTCATTAATTTCATAAAAAAGACTTAAAACTGGGAAAATTAAAATTTTATCTTTGTTTATATACATAGCTTTATTTCAAATGTTAAAGTACCTGTATTCAAGATGCTTAGCAAACAGATGTTGTTGAAGCCTCCACAGGGATTCAAACACCATAGTACATTGCGGACACTTCCACACCTTGGCTAACGGCTTATGGATCAGACTGTGTTTCATCAGGTTCTGCTTTATTGAGAACTTCTGGTCTGGACACTTATCTGTTAAAAAGAAAAATACTTCATAGAAAATTGATACAATTCTCACTACTGGTGAACTAATTCAAAAAAATTAAAATAAATAATAATGTTCTCAACATTATATGAGAATGAAACTCACCACATATCCATAAATTATCCTTGGAGTGGACTCTCAAGTGACCATAATACTTTTTAGCGTTGTCAAACTTCTTTTTACAAATTTCACAATGCAAGGTCGTCGGCCCATTGAGGTCAGGCTCCTCCAAGGGGCCGTCTGTGAGGAATTGGGCGAGAACATCGTCACCACCCAGAAGCGCTCCGCTTGTTGATAAAGTATTGTGAATGTCGAAGTTACAGTCATTCTCCCTTTTGCATAGGCTCAACTCGGTATGGTCCGAATCCACGAACTAAAAAAGGCCACACAAAATAATTTCAATCAGTCAAACCAAAGGATCAAAAGGTTTTTACGCGTGAAATTAATAATTTACAAAAAAACTTACGGGTAAACTGAAGAATGATAAATTTGAATCCATGATTTCTTGCTATTTCAGTAATTAAAATGCATCTTTAATGAAACAAATATTTTTATATAATTTTATTTTTTTCACATAAAACTCTTAAATGGAAACTAGTAAAGGTTTCGGTTAAATTATATCTTATTGTCTCGTACGTAATATATACATAAGGTACAAAAATTCTATCAATAATTAAAATTATGGAACAATTCACAAACGTAAACACAAATGTGAAATGACAGATACATGAAAATTTATCACATTACACATACAGTATAAAAAGAAATAATCAAGAAACATTTGTCACAGATAAAAAATGTGTGTTGTCTAACATACTAGATAAAACTGTTATTTGCAAAATTTAGATGCGGAAATGACATTGTATTTATCTGAGCAGATCTGATTATTTTTTTACAGACTTTTATAATAAGTCAATGCTTATTCTTTAAAAGTAATACCTATATCGGTTAACATGGTGATATGATTATCACAAAGGGTCATCGGCATTTTAACAGCACGCGATTGTCACTGTCACGTGTCACTATCCAATTTGAAATTTGAATTTGTATTTTGGGCTTTTGGCCCCGATTTGTTACGTCTTGATGTGTATTTTGTACAGTGTACAATGATCGCTAGCAGAATGATAAAGTAAACGATAAGAAAGTATTTGACTAAGGTTTATTGCTTTGTTCATTTTACTCGAGTTTTAATTCTGAGCGAGTGTATTATTCTGTATTCGTTTTCATTTTTTATATGCATATTAAAAGAGAAGATATATCGTATTAAAGGATGTGTATTTTATTTATTTATAATGCATTTAATGATCCAGAAAGTGACTACAGTGTAATACTAGCAACTAATCGAGATGAATCTTATAATCGCGAAACTAAAAATATGTCTGTATGGGAAGATATCCCATATGTTTATGGAGGTAATAAATAAGGTTCTTGGTTTGTTGTAAACATACTTTCAACTCCCTTTTAATTTGCATAATCCATATTGTTTTATATGTCCAGGAATATTTAATATTATTGCATTCGCTTACTAAAACAGTATGAGCATTTTCAAAATATCAATATTCCTTCTTTGTAAAATAATATGATTTGTAAATATGAATAGGGTTAATATACTTAAAAATATTAAATGTATGTATCGAATTTCAGGGAGGGATTTGGAGGCAGAATGCAAAGGCACTTGGTTAGCCTATTCATCACTGCAGAACAAAATAGGATTTTTACTGAATTTACCTGGTCTTAGAAAAGAAAATGCCATAAGTAAATATATCTGAAAACCTTCCTGTGGAAATAATTTGTAATAACAAAAAAGTAAATAATATTTCTTTCTTTTAATTTAAGGCAGAGGTAAAATAGTAGCAGACTATGTCAAAAGTAATTTACCAGCCAATGTCTATGCTCAGTCCTTAGGAGCTTATGAGAAAGATTGCAATGAGTTCATTTTTGTTTCAATAGAGTTTAGGTAAGGATGATGATCATGAAGACTCATAATAGCTGCATCATTCATTAATTGCTTACTGCTTGCTTAAAAAGGCATCAAACTGTTTTGTATTAAACCTAAGGAAACTTTTAAACTTAGAATAACGGATTACACAAACACATGGATATGTCTTTTAAATTTTCTTCCCAATTTAAATACTTATGCTAAACGTATGTGGAAAAAAAAGAGAGTCTTATATTACAATTTCTCATTGGAGAAATTCACCTTTTATGCCATAATGTCTATAGATTTTTCAACAGTATGAAATTAAATTAATATTTTTTTGCAGGGATACTGAACCAATTATTCAGTCATACAATAATGCTACAAAAGAACTAGAGACATGGAATGAAACATGTGTGGGATTCTCTAATAGCTTACCAAAAGAACCTTTGAAAAAGGTTGTAGCAGGGAAGAAGTACATCAAAGAAATATGCGAGAAACATAAAAAGGTTGAAGACAAGACAGTGTTAATTGAAAAACTAACAGAACTTTTAAAGTTAGAAGAAAGGTGTGTAAAAACTTTACATCTACTTTTATTTAGTATGATTTAATATTAAAAATATTTAAATTAAAATGGTGAACTGTTCATAGAACAAATAATCTAAGTTGAATAGACTAAGTTGCAGTTACACAGACTGAAATATAAATGAAAATAAAAATATATTAGAACATTGAATGGAAACAATAAAAATAATGTTTGGACCATTGGTTTGTAAAAAAAATATTAATTTATGTACTTGAAACACCACACTTTTGCAGACATCTCCCAGATGCTGAGCTTGAAAGAAGAAGACCGGGCAACCATGAGTGGTTTAGTTCCATCTATGTGTGTATACCTCCAGCTCGCTTTGGCTCCAGGTATAAAAATTATTTTAATAACAAACATCTTCATTAATAATTACGATCTTATTGTAACTTAATAATTATTCTGTCATTAACAATACAGAAATGACAGTTATCAACTTTTATTAAATGTAAATTTGATTCAGATTAATAATTGTTGATAAAATCTCAGTTTAAACAATGAGAACTCAAGAGTTAAAATACAGCGTCATTAATATGAAAATTATAAATGTAAACATCTGATTTCTTTTTGCAGGAGTCATACTTTGATGCTTGTTACCAAGACTGGCCATGTGGATCTTATAGAAATTGCTTTACAATCACCAATTGACATTTCAAATCCTGAATGGGAGAGAAAAGATTTTCAATTTGATTTGATGAAGTGATGAAAACTAGTTGTTATAATTTTATATCTAATTCATGTTATGGAATAAAATAAAGTATATAGTTTTTATATTTTTATTTTGAAATATATACATTTTAATTGTTTAAGTGTTGACTTTCTTTCCAACGTTCCATTTTAAAAGGTTCAGGTATGATAAAATCTTCATCCTGTTCTAAAACACAAGCTAAGAACTTTGGTACATTTAAGATTGTACCAGAGAGAATATGAGGAAATTTACTTTGTTTATTATCTGTATAAGTATACATAAGCCTTTTGCTTATGTAATCACCACTGATAGACACATTGCCAATCTCCACATACCTGTTCATAGAAGATGAATACATTTCAATAGCCACTCTCAAAGATTCCCAATCATACAATTTATCTGCTGATACATAAATTAATCTATAGTTATAGTTCAAATTGCTATACATTTTCTTTATGAGTTCAATGATTTGATTAAGTTGGTAATCAAGTTCTGTGCTATCTCTGACAACAACAAATGTTTGAATGACTGAAGCCTGGCTGACATTGAATAAACTGGGTTCCTTACTTGAGGCAGGTGTGTATTGTCGACCCATAGCAAAATATCTCAAAGGCAAAACTTTGTTATATATAACATTCTTAGCATGATATGCAAAAAAAGTACTCAAAGAACCAGCCCCTGTTAAATGCATTCTCTTATCTTTATTAACCTCGGTATTCTCATTATGGTGTAAAATAAAAGTTGACTTTGGATCTGTATGATCAATACCACATCCCTCTATAACCAAGCTTTTAACAAAATCTGGGCATGAAAATTGAGTAAATTGATTACTTTTTAAATAGTCACTGAAATAGAACTTTGCCCCCAGTTCAAATAAAGCTGCATCATCTAATAGATAATAGCTGTTATTATTCATAAACATAATCATATTATTTTCTTCTCCTATTTTTTTATGGTTCTTTTTATTTATAGGGGATTGTCCATGTTCATGAATAACTTTATTTTCAGTTTCTGGTGTAAGTTGATGCAACATGTTCGGTAATCTTAGGGCTTCAACAAAAGCAGTCTCCTCAGCTGCCCACAACGGAGCTTTTAAATTTCTCAAATTTTCTTTTATTAAATTGTTTTGAATTTTTAATTTTTCTACATTGTTACCCTCACTTTCAACTTTTAATGATTGGGTTATTAGTTTTGATAACTCGTTTCTGCGTGTATCACATTCATCTTTTTGTTTTTTCAAGTCTGTATAAACATTCCACAAACTTTCTAACTTATCTAAATCAAAGTTAGATTTTCTTTTATTCAACATACTTAATAGTACATCTTTATCTTGTAGCTTATCAGGCACGTCAATGTGAGGTATTAAAAAAACAAAGTTTTCAGTAGCTTTAGGTCCATTTATAAATAAAGCAGAATATCTCAGAGGTATTTTCTTACAAACATAATGTTTTTGCAAAAGTTTACTGATGCTTTTAAGCAGCATTTTCGTCAGTCTTTTTCTTTTTAATGGGTGTATCTTCGTCTATAACAACATCACCATCTTTGTCCAATACTTCTGTTTTTTGTGTTACTATTTTCCTTTTACTTGGAAGCTTAAAGTTACCGAGACCCGCGGCTCTTTCAGATTCTTCAATGCTATAAGGTTCCAATTCTAATGCTTTCAATCTCCTTTTATGAACCTTAGTTTTAAAATGTTCTTGAAGCGCTTTGTCATCTATGAAATAACGAGCACAATGTAAGCAATAATGTTGTGCGGCGCCAGGTAAGTCTAAATCCACATCTTGATTTAATAATTTCTCTGCTTTTTCTGAAAACGACAATATATTAACGCAACAGAAAATAAATTTACGCATAACCTCAAAAGCAAAACGTCAAATATTCCATGTGACATTTTGTACTCGTGTGTCGGCTTACCTTGTTTGAGATCTTCATCAATTTCGTCCAAATCCTTCTTCCTATTCCGCACTCGCCAACGCTTTTTCAAATGAGTATCACCATGGTGGTATTTTTTGCGTTTATAGGTCATAGCTGTATGAAACCTTTATACAATTTATGTGGAATTCTGTCCCTTGTTACTTGTTTACAAAATTGAACAATGTGAGTTTGACTTTGACATCCAACTGATGACATTTGAGACTTTTAAGCTGACCACAGTATATACGATACATTTGTGGATTCCATAGTCAACATAATCTCATATAAATATATATAAAGCCGAAGACGAAGAAATGAGCCGCTTTTTGCAAGCCGGAATACGCCCTTAACGCCCACTGTATGAGGAACATAACGATATCGAAGTCATGTTTGTAGTGGTTAACTTATTAAAATGTAACGTATATGTTGTAAGTTTTTTTTTATCATGATCTACGGTATTTATTTTTTATTTTGCGCCATTGCCTACCAAGATCTTTTACGAGATTTTGCGTTCGTCACTAGTAGGTCTAGTTCCCAGCGGGGGCCTTATTCATTGCGAGGCCCCGAGCGGTAGCTTTTAGCGAGGCTCCTGGCGGTAGCTCTTTGCGAGGCCCCGAACAGTACCTCTTATGATTGTATGCTTACATTTAAAAATTGTAAAGAACCAATCTTAATTTATTGAGGTGCGGTATTTAAATACTACTTAATATGTTTTAACGTTTCGAATCAAAGAATTAGTTACCGAGTTTTATGTTATGTTATCGTCTAAATAAATAATTAAAGAACGAAGTCAAGGTTTAAACAAAAAATAATAATAATTTAAATTTGACTTGGGTTGCTGTGCGAGGCCTGTTCACCAGCCCCTAAAACCGTCACTGCTAGTTCCTTTCAATATCCAAGCATCAGTCTTTTAAATACAGTTTAATATAATTTCAAAGGTAAGCAAAAATAAAAGGATATTTATTTTTCATATAATATATTCTTACTATAATAAAATTCAGGGAAACAGTATTATACACGAATAAATACAATACTAATGTTAAAACTACGAATTTCTTCTGCATTAAGTTAATATGATTTACTATTAGAAACAATAATTATTATTACAAATTGCTCAATAAACAAAAATGATAGGAATGATTTGAATGATGAAATTAGCATCAACTTAAAGATCACATTATAATTTTACAACTATGTAATATAATATGATAGAGTAACTGTGTGATTTTTAGCGATAAAAATACACTTGTAAACGATAATTAGTCCCAGAGAAGCCACTGGTTGTTCTTACATGAGCTACTGAAGGCATTACAGGTGTGATGCAACGCAATCAACGCGTGCTATAAACAATACTCGCACACAAACGCAAACGTAATTAATAATAATTAAATCAAATTATAACGACGCACCGCTAACTCCGCCTACTCTAAACCTATTCATACCTAATATTACCATTATACTTTCATTTAATCCCATGTGATAAATTTCGTATTAATTTCATAAATATGCGCATCGACTAATTTGTAAGCATTATATACATATAACAATAAATTCAACTTTTGAAACAAATTTTAAATCTTTTGTACATTAGTATTGATGAACATTAAATGTAATTTAAACACTGAAGCTTATCACTTGATCCAATTATTGCACTACTCTGCTATTGGAGGCCTACGACTCAACTGCACTTCCAAATATAGTCCTTTGTCCCTCTAACATTTTCTAGCTCTACGAGAATAAAGATTAGCATAGTCATTTAAATTTTATTATCAATATGTTATATGTTATTATTTTAAAGGACAACAATATTAGAAACATTACGACTGTAATATATTTTTATCTATATATGCACCTTAGTAAGCTTTATCTACGGTTAAACCTTAGCTGCTGCAAGAATATTATTTACTCAAAGTTAATGATGACATGAAAAAATATACTAAATTGATGACGCATATTTTTAAATTGCTCAAAAGCTTAGTGCACATACATAGTTGCGCTGTCGAGATTCTATTAATAAAAAAAAAACAAAATAAAATCCAAATACTGCATGTACGACTGTGAATCTAACGGCGGTAGAATCTCTCCAACGCTAATATTAATTTTTATATCTTATTTTTATCACGCTACAGAAATACATAAGAACTTTATACAGACCGACGCTAATAGAATCAGTCCAACAATCTAATTTCAATGCATTTTCGACTATAATTGTTAAATCGCACTTATTAGGCCACCGGCGAATAAAAGAAAAACCGAGTTACAATTAAATCGAAAATGTATGGATATAAAACAAAATTATAGACAATCATAACATTATTTACCTAATGTTAACAGCAACACGATATAGTACATAGACAAAGCCCTACGGATTGTATGGCCTATCTACTTCAACTAAACATACATTGCGGTTCCATCATTATATTTGTACAGGGTTGCCAGATTTAAAAAGCTTTTACATTAATCAATCTTTACGCTATCCTAAACATAATCTTTAGACTTAAATTAATTTATGTGTATGTAATAAATAACTGTAATGAAAATCGTCAAATACATGATAGCCTTAAATTTTTAACGGCATTTAAATAGTATTTAGCTTAAATCTGGCAATCCTAATCGAAGACATTGTTGCACTAGAAATTGGCTATGTTTTAGTCATAAGTTTTTACGAAACATTCACTTATTTGCTCTACAGTCATCAAACCACAATGCTTGCATTTTCGAATAAAATTTCGCAAGCGAGGAAAACCGGTACCCCATATGCCAGTCCATTGGAACAATACCAGCAAAACTGTCTTAACAGGTTATATATTTTTCAAATTATCAACATTCTTGTCAATGCTATTATGACACAGAATAATTCTAGTATGTAGTGTTCTAATCATATAGTAGCATTTAATTGTTTTTGGCTTTTAGAAGTGAAACGAATTACCACTGTTTTTAGTCAACATAAAAAGGATATATAAAACACAGCTGGTGACAAGACTATAAAATACATTGCCCGATTACACCGCTTCATTATATCCCCATTTCTCTGCCATACTTGTTAACATCAATAATGCACTATCTATCACTCTGTTTACATATATTATTTGATAATTCAATTTCTGTGTCATGTACTCCCTGAGAAATGACAGTAAATCATTTCATTCGACTTTAGATCCACTTCTGTCACATCCACCAAGGCATACGCCTCTCGTTAACTGCTTGACGTTAGACAATATATCCCTGTTAAGACCGTGCGGCTGGGTGCAGGCTGGTGGGCGGTTAGAAGCGCGCGTAGGTGCCCCAGGCGGGGGCGGGCGGGCCCTACATGCCGTAGCCGTGGTAGGGCGCGGGCGACGGCGCCTGCGCGGCGTACGCGTACGGGGACGCCTGCGCCGCCACGCCGGGGTACGCCATCGACGGACCTGGAACAATTATTTTTATTTTATTCATTTAATTCACAAACAAAAATATAATTGATACACAAACAGACTTAGTTTTTTTAAACATTACACTATAATTACGTGTCCTTTAAGCCAAAAAAACAACTACCGCACTAAGATATAAAAATGTCATAAAATAAATCAATGTATCCATACATTTTTTCTTGTTTCACTAACAACAAATGTAACATACATTTGTTGTTACTAAAAATACATGAAAAAATGAGTTACCTATGCCTGTGCTTATTTCCAATGTTCCTCATACAACATAATATACAACTCATTAAATAACTAAGATTGTTTATAAGTATATTTACTTTCGAATTACATTATTCAAAGAAACCTTTTTTCACAGAGGTTTAACAACCCACGAATAACTGATAAAACACTCACCGGCGGTAAGCATAAGTTGAGGCTCCATAATCATGGCGGGTTTCGCTTCGTGCTCGGCGCTCTCCGTGCTGCGTTTCGCGTCGGCTTCCTCCAATTTCTCTACTTTCGTCGTCAATTCGCGTACAGTCTACAAAAAATTTAAACGTCAGTCTATGTAATAAAATAATATTATAATATCTGCATCCGAGTAAGCTTTAAATTCAGACTAGAAAAGCTCACAGAGATGCTTCAATAGTTTGGTTACGTCATGCGAAGACCAGATGACTACATGACAAGAAAAGTGCTACTACAGCTTGAGTCTTGAGCTTGCCAAAAATTCGAAGTATCCCTTAACCCAACTGACAGAGTTCAGTTGAGAATAAAGGCCTCGCTAGAGGAAACATAGAAGAATTGACGACCCAGAACTGTTTCCTTTTGGTACGATTGGCTAGGAGAGCCGACCCCAAATAAAAATGGGAAAAGGCCATGCAAAAGTCTATGTAATGAAATATAATACAAAAAAATACCATAAATAGTAATAAGATTAGTTACCTGGATTAAGAAGGGCATGGCAAAGTCCATAATATTGTGCCTCCACGCTAACTCGATGACAACATCAGGTTTGAGAAGGTCATAGCACTGAAATCATAAATATAAATTAATATTAATTCATTATTTCGCTATTCACCTAAACCTTGTAATGCGAAACAACAAACCATGAATTTGACATTTAATTATATATCCTTTTTAATTCAATTTTTAGAATTTCACATTCTAGCAGTAAGCCTTAATATTTGATTTAATTTATAACTTATTTAGATATGCAACGATGTTTTTAATTGTGTTTTCACCAGCTATTCTGGTATTTCAAGCTAGTCAATGACACTTTGATAAAGCATAAAATTTCCTGTATAAAACACATTTTTATCTCAAGTTCCTATAAAAATAAAACTAGTCGTTATTCTTACGGACAGCACAATATCCTACTAGGCGTAAGTCTCAAGCGTATCTATAATGAACGCGGCGTATATAACAACCAAAACTTGGTTCCAATTGGTTGATTAAATCCACTCGTAAGTGAAAACAATTCTTATCCGTTATAATATGACGTTCCGTCTTTTATAGGATCCGAGCCTTAGTAAATTGTCGGTATTGTTGACTCACCTGGTAAAGACACGCAGAGAAGCACTCGTAATTCTTCCTCTCGAGGAACCAATCCAATAATTCTTCGGCCACTTCTGGCTGACGGGACTCAGACGCGTATTCCATAGCATCCGCGTACAGGGCGTCTTTCTTGCAGAGTTCCACGCTTTGCTTCCATCTGTTGTTGCCTGTAAGATACATTTAAACACTTAAAGTCTAATAAAAATTATGAGCTTATTATCAGGCGACTATGCAGTATCGTATTTAGGTTGTAAGGATAGCAAACAAGGTAGTAATGACGATTCTTAAAAGCATTTCCAGCAATCAAACTGTATCTTCAAATATTTAAAAAAAATATCACATTATTTATAATTTCACCATATTTTTATCTTACCTTTGTATAAGTAGGCGGCAATTCGTCTGAATTCGGTTAGCTCGTGTTTTTCCAACTGTTGCGCCAACGCTATTGTGTCGAAATTGTCGAATGCGTCTATCGATGTGCGTAATCCCTGCAAAAATACACTTTAATAGAAAGAAAAACACGGATTATAACAAAATGTTCAAAATTTGTATTGTTATTAATATAATGATTTGGACTTAATAAAAGATCAATATTTTTATAATTTTAAGCCTCACTCCAATAAGAAAATAAAATAAAACATCACTATTTTATTGCATACAAAAAAATAGTATGTTTATCAATATTATTGAAGTCATTATTGTTCTATTTTTAATCTTCTACTTCAAGAATTCTAAACTATCTAAAAATTATTTTAGCTTTTAGAACTTACTTGATAATCCTCCTCATCAATAAGCAGCGAGTTGAGTGCCTCATTGACCGCCTTATTGTTGAGGCTCTGCACGGACCTCAGGTACGCCTTCACGAGCTGCAGGTGTCCGGCCTTCGTGAAGAAGTTCACCGCGCGCGTGTGGTCCATCCGCGGCGCGAGGACTAGCAGAAGGTCGTTGAGTAAGAGGGGTTTGTAGTCCAGGTAGAATTGGATCGCTTTGTAGTATAATTCCATGTTGGCCACCTGAAATGAGTTTAATGACATTATTGTAAGTGTGAGGGAAACGCTTTGATGATCTAGTTTAGATAGCAAAGCTTGTAAACTACTACTTGAATTATTTTACTTTACACCTATTAAATTTATTAATCACCAAGATTTTATAGATAGTAATTTTTATAAAGTTCATTGCTTCACTACAGCAAAGTCGCTTTGCCGCGTCTAATAAATGCCGCCATAACGGATTTTGATGCGGTTTTTTTATTAGATAGAGTGATTCAAGAGGGAGGTTTATATGCATATCACATGCACTTTCATAGCCTCTAATTACACTTGTTACACACATAGCCCGACCCATCTGGCTAAGAGTAGTAAAGGAATTACTTTTTTCGGCTCTAACCGGGAATAGAACCCTCGATCTGAGTCAAAGATACAACCACTGCACTCTTTGGGGGAGGATTTCCAACAGTGATGTTTACAGGCCTTCATAGATAGATAGAAGTAGTAAATAAGCCGCATACTTTAGTGATGATGTCCTTGAAGTGGCCCTCCCTCCAGGCCTCGGTGGGGTGCTGCATCATGGTGAGCGCGGCGTTGTCGTACTCCTCGTACTTGTCGTACAGGAACACCAGCTCCGACCACAGGTGCGCGTGCTCGGCCGCGCGGAGCACCTGGTAAAAACATAATACTTTTAAAACGTGTTTATTAGCACAAAGGCGTAATGACTACACTAATTCCATTATGTGTATGGTTGACGTTAATGTGTTTTTATAAAAAAATATTAAAATTGTAGTTTGATAATATCACTATGGAATATGCTGAGCTAGGGGCCTTTGTTTTTATATATCTCTAATAATTAATAATTTAGATTTGATGCATATTTCTATTATTTGTAAATTACCATTAATGAACACACCTCTTTATTGCTTAAAAATTATTTAGTGCTTATAGCACCTCATACTTGTTTATAGCACCTTTAAAAAAACCATACATAAAACATACAACCAAATTGGTATCCAGAAATATGATAATATAAATGAATACATCAAAATTATCTTGTAAAAGATTCACATATAAACATTGTACATACCTTAGGAATGTTAACCCTGGACCAGAACAGCTCCAAGTGCTCCCTCATCTTGGCGGGCTTGTACTTGGAGTACAGGATCGCCAGCTCCGTGAACATGCCCATGTGAGCTCTCTCCAGACCGAGTGCTGCCTCTAGCAGACTGATCAGTTCGTCGAAATGGCCTCGGTCCTGAAATTTTAATATAGTTAACGATGGCGTCAAGAATAAAGCTATACCATTCTGTAATCATTCTTTACACATTTGTAAAACTCAAAGTTAGAAAGCATTTAAAAACAAAATATAACAATTTGATATGTTTCCTAGCATTGTATCAATAAATAAGAAATTTCAATTTTGAACATTAAGCATTTAAAAACAAAATATAACAATTATAAATATGTCGGATAACATATGAAATCTGAATTTAAGATGATTTCTCAACATTTCCATTACTGCTTACAAATTATATTTATATGTATGTCAAGTCAGTAATGGCATTCCTACCTATTCCTTAGCAAAAAAAGTTTGCAATACTTTCGTAATCCTTATATACTGGCTATTAAGTCTATACAATAGTAAATTGTTTACCTGGTAGTAGTTAATAAGATCCTCCAATTCGTCGGCGTGTACAACGATGTGCAGGCCGCACATCTGCGCGAGGCGGAACTCGCCCGCGTCCACGCACGCAAAGCACACCTCCTTCCACGTGCGGGTCGAGTTGGCTTTGCGCGCGCTGTCCACGGCACCTGATAACAACAAAGATATTATTCACATATTCGCGGTCATTCACCTCTCGCTTACAAGTTTTTACGTTGAGAGTTCAATAATATATCATAATAATTCAACAAAGCCTTTTTGATTCCTTTTTTACGTGAATAGATGCTTCTTTTGAATATCCTGTAAAATTTGGCAGTCTAGTTAAGAAGAACCTTATATACAAGGCTGGTATTTGATTAATATGGTACTGGATTAATATTATTAATTAATTTATAATATTATTAATTATTAATATTATTAATGCCGCTTAACGTCATTTTATAAAACTATTAATTTGGTGAAGTAATTGTCCTGTATCATAGCATATGAGACGTACCTTGGAACTCCTTCAAGTGCACAAGCGTGATAGCTAGACGGGCGAAGTTGCTGACATTGTTATACAACAACTTAGCCGCATTGTACATCTTGTCATCAAAGCACCGGTCGCCAATCTTCTGTATGTCAGCGTGGTTCGGTCCGGAGATGAATTCTTCGAGGTCGGCGAGGCGGCCGGTGCGCGCGTACGCGTATATGAGTTCGGATTCGATGTACGATTCGCGCGCCTTCTTGCGTGCCATCTGGTGACCAAAATAATAACTATAAAAACTTACATCGGGCTTCTTTGTATTGCATTCTAAAATAAAATATTTTTATACTTTGGTTAAGACTATTGATTAATAAGGTGATTTATAATACGACAATTAACATTTAAATCTTCAAGCATACCTAAAAACATTACACTAACAATAATATATAAAAAATATTAAATCGCGATACATTTAAGTCATAATATACAATATAAATCATAAATGGAATAAATCCATTTATTAAAAATTAATTTTTCATGAAACAATGCATCCATTAGCGAAAAGTACTCATATCTTTCACACCACTCACAGTAATATAATTTACACACCTGTAAGTAGCGCACAAGATCCTCCCAGGACTGCTGCGCGCTGGCCGTAGCCACGACGTCCATGTACGCAGAGGGATCATCAGCCTTGATGTAAGAGTCGATGGCTTCCTTCACCAGGCCTTGTTGGAGCTGGGCCTTGGCCAGTTGAGACCATACACCGGGCTCGTTGCAACGTTCGGCAAATTCGTATGCGCGTTTCAGGTCTTTCACTTGTTCGATCAGAACCTAGAATACCATATAAGGATTTTTTAGATTTCATATTTGGTACTAATTGATCATTTTTGAAAGTAAAAAAATGGAATAATCAGAATCAGAACTCCTTTTCTAGGAAATCGTATTTAATTTTTTTTAAGATAATAATGACTTAAAATAACATCAATGTACAACTATGTTTTATTTCACTTATACTCATAATAATATAAGAAGAATTTACATTTAAGAATTGCCGTTATGAAAAGGTGAAATTTTCACTTTAACTTCTATTCAAAGTCTGTTAAATAGAATACTAACTTGAATAGCAGAGGTGTTGACATCAAACTTCTTGAAGATGGCGAAGGCTTCTTCGTAAAGTTCATTGTTAATCGCGATGTTAGCAATGTCCGGCGCGTCGTAGTTGTCCAAGCGGTTGATGTACTCCATGACGCGGGAGCGATCGGCCTTGATAGCTGAAATATGGAGAAAATAATCAATATTTTGTTATAATGACACTACTCTATTTACTTCTCAGAAAAATTTTGTAAGTTAAACTAAATTATGAATAGGCATATACTAAAATGTCTACAAATTACACATGAATATATAAATTTTTTTTTTCGAAATTGTAAAAAATTAATTGACGTCCGAAAATATGATGTTTCGATTATTAAATAATTTTTTTTTAAGGTAGAATAGACAGACATTTGACCTTTACCCCACCTGATGGAAAGTGGTGGTGTGGTTGAAGATGTTATTCATGTCTGCCTAGAAGGTGCCTATTCACTTGTTTAAACAAACTATAACTTAACAAAATATAAGTAAAAAGGTTCAGACAAAAAGTCCCAAGCAACAACTATATCAATTTTACAAACAAAAACTTTCAAAAAATGTCACTTCTAACATCTTTTCTCACACACAATTGAACCAATTCCAATAACTCACCAGTAAGGATGAGCAGATTCTGCAGATTCCTGTGGTCAGAGAACACAGAGTTGTCGAGCACGATCTTCTCCAGCAGCTCGATGAGCTCGTTGGGCAGGTCGGCCGTCATGAACGCCTTCACCGTCACCGAGATGTCCTCCGGGTCTTGAGTCTCGGATAGAGCTGTTTGGACCACCTGTAATAGTTACAGTCAATATTTATTAGAGAACAATTTTCTGTATATTAATGTTTGTTAATGTTTTGATTTTACATGTAGCACTTCCTAAAATTATTGTTGTGACAGTTAATAACGCTTACGATAAGTATGGACTTAAAATTTATTATGTAAATTATTGTTTCAGGAGAATATGCACCCCACTATTTTCCTCAATCGTTAACAGTAAATGTATGCAAGCCTCCACTTGTGTGAGGTTCTATAGGTTCACACTCATTGTGTGTGTGATTATAGTAAAATATCTCCAAATTCAAAAAATTGGTTGTGAATGGCACTATCGATATAGGGATTCAATACCCATGCAATTCAGCAAATTTTCTTCAAAGTTTATAATGATCAGAATTCAGCACTGGTACTAACCTGATCAAT
Organism: Phoebis sennae; assembly: GCA_001586405.1. NCBI lineage: Eukaryota > Metazoa > Arthropoda > Insecta > Lepidoptera > Pieridae > Phoebis > Phoebis sennae. The sequence goes on along the minus strand of LQNK01001779.1, from coordinate 46,143 downwards.
GAGCTGGCGTTTGAACGGATTGCTTTCAGCGAGCACCTCCAACCAAAGTTCTTGGTCACGACGACGCACCAAGTATCTGGCTTGGGTCTTGAACAGTGAGTTGTCGTTGCAAACAGCGATCAATTCGCGGTCGCACTGCCCGCGTTCGTAGGCGACGCACGCGAGGTGCGGGTCACGCTTCTCGCAGTAGCGGCCCACCACGCGCGAGTCGTACCTAGAAATATTAATATATCAGTCACCTAATATTTAACACCTACTGAACGTTTCTCTAATCAAAATTTAATCAGTATAAGATACAAAGATTAAAAATAAGAAATTTTAATGAACCATGTTGCCTCTCCCGTAACTATCATAAACACACCTTTTTAGATGTCAATATTTAACAAGTGACCAACCCAATAAAGCTTTGGGAAGATATGGCAAAAAATACAATTTATTCCACAAAATTGGGAGATTTCTTAACAATTGAAGAAAATCTTTAGTCTCTATCTATCTCTAAATAAAGACTCACCATTGATTTTCCTTGAGGAATCTCTCGGGATTATTATTGGAGTCAATATAGATCTTGGCGAGTGCATTGTGTGTTGCCGGCTCAGTGCAACCTTCGTGGACACGTGTCTCCAGCCAGGGTAAGAGCAACTTCAATCTGTAAAGATAAAAATAAATTGAAGCAACAGTTTCATTATAAAAAATGACCTCAACATTTTTTAACACAATAAAATTAATACACTTTCAGAACTAAAATAGACATAAAAGCTAGACATTCATACTCAGATTAGTGATTTTTTTTTAATTATTTTATTAACTATTTCAACAGATATAAGAGATATTTTCACGGGCATAAATAATGCTACTAAATACTAATATTATAAACGTAAAAGTTTGGATGTTTAGATGATTGGATTTATATATGTGGATCACGCCACAACTACTTCATGCATTTAGGTGAAATTCTGTATATAATGGATGTAAATAGACTATTAGCTAGATTCGATGGCGAATTAATTACGAGCGCCGCTGCGGGAAGAAGCTATTAATACTAGAAATCTGACATTAATCACTTTTAAAATAAAAAAAGTACCTGTTCCTCTTCTCAACTTCAGCCACAAGCTCGTCAGTGGAGAACTGGCCGCGAACAACGAGGATCAAGTTCTTGATGATGTCCTCAGCGCAGTCCACATCCAGGAGACCGCCGACAACTACTGGCAGGCGGGATGGGTTGACCTGTCGATAAAGAAATAATTTGTTAGTTAATTAAAAATAAAAATTAGTTGTGATTGAGAGATATTCTTTGCAAATTTCATAAAAGAAGGACATATCATGGAGTGTCCTTTGAAATACTAAATAATTTGTATTGTTATTTTTAGATGAAATTGCATAACACAAAAAGAATAGTCTAGAATTTACTTCCATTGATGATAGATCGGTGGTTAATTATTGTAACAGTGTAACATAATATAATAGAATTCAAAGTGAAATGTGTTCTTATTCAAATAGAAGTCTTTTTTGAGGCCAAAATATGTCCTACACAAACAAGTGTATGCATTCAACCGTGGAACTTAACACACCTTTTGCACATAGATCTCGATGTACTTCTGCAGGCTGTTTCTGTACAAGTACAGCACCAGGTCGTGCACGAAGTCGAATCTGTCGCACACGATGATGAGCGGCAGCTGGTCGGGCAGCTTGGCTTCCTTGAGGAAGTTCTTGACTCGCTCAGCGTTGTAGCAGTTGGATTCGCGACAGATGCGTTCCACCTCCTTGATCTGACCAGTCTTGCATGCGGCCTAGATAAATAAAATAAATATTTACTTTATTTGTAAGTCGTGTGTCAAAAAATTGAATATACATATAACAAAGATTTAGACTACATGACTAATAATCAACACATAAAATTGAAACAATACATTTATACTAATATTAAAAAGAGAAAAGGTTTCATTTTTTGTTTGTTTGAATTGAATAGGCTACGAAACTACTGTTCCGACTTGGATGAAATTTTGTACAGAAATTCTCTGAAAGCCAAGGAAGGACATGTTCTATTCCGAAAATACATATTTTTATTTCACGGAGCTCAGCTAGTCACTTTTAAGCATAAAATTTATTATTTACCTGAATGTACTTGAAGTGGACTTCCGAATCCTGGCTGAAGTTGACAATAGACCCAAGGAAGTAGAACAGTCCTTCATATGTCTTGAAGCTCTCGAACAGTTCAATGAGTGCCTTAGTGGTCAATTGCTCGTGATACTTGGTGGCGATTTGTACGCAAATCTGCAGGTTCTGGCGAATGTTCGCTTGGAGCATCGCCTTGAGGCATTCGAGGGAGTCCTCTACGGATAGAGTTCCGAAGTAGTTGACGAGCCAGTCGGCAGACAGCAAGTGCGTGTGGACCTGAAATTATCGATTAAATTAGATCAATAAAACTAAATAAAAATTAAGTTAATTTCATATGATTGAGTGATGTACATATAATAATAATAATAACATTTGTAAATAATGTGTCCATAACGAGTTTTTGCGAACAGCAAATACATGTAATGGGGGAATTTGTAACAGCGCTTTGACTGATTCTTTTTCGGAGGCAGACAGAACTCTGTACAATACAGTCAGTGTGATTTTTTTTACATTAAGTTTTTTTTTCCTAGTTATGTTACAACAGCTCAACAAATTATTTTTTTGTTCCTTATACAAATACATACCACAGCCCGCTTGATGTCATACAGATCGGTGTAGTGCTCGAGGGCTCGCTGCAGCAGACCGGCCTTCTCGCAGAGCTGGGCGACGTGCGCGCGGTCGTAGTGCGTGAACATACCGTTGCCCAAGATGGCGTCCGCCACTTGCGGCGCCGACATAAGGTTCATTTCGAGCAGACTGAAATTAAATAGACGTAATTAGTTTTAAATACTCATAACTATTAACAATACTCATAATTTTTAAAGTTCATTAAAATTAAGATTTAGTATCCTTAATTTCAAATACTATCAGCATCTCACATGGTATGTGATAACAAAATTTTACTATCGTTATGATGAAACAAAAAGGATTGAAAGTTAAATAAAAATGTATTAAAAATGTAGTAACTTAATAATTAAATGAAACAAATAAATCTCAGAACAAAAATGCGCAAACATACATTGATGAATCATAAGTTATTGAGTCATTCAAGTGACACATTCCCATAAACATGTATTATATGAGCGAAATTATCATAAAATAACACCTAGTCGGATTTTTTAGAATAAATCATAAAGACGTTATCTCTTACTTTGTTATACTCATTTATTAAACTCTTACCGTGTCTGCAGGGGTCCCTCCTCGGGCCTGTTATTCTTCAGCGCATCCAGAAGGAACGCGGTGCACTGCTGCACCATGTTCTGTTCCATGAACACGTCGACGATCTGGTTGATGTCAGCGAGTGGAGGTTCCTCAGCCACTAGCATGCCCGCAAAACCGGCGCCCTGTTCGGGGCTGGTGCGCATCACTTGGCGTAGGAGGAAGATGTAGTCGGGGGTGTAGCCAACCTAAAGAATAATTTTTATTAATAAAAATATACCACAATATTTTTTTTATATTATAAGGAAGAAACATATGTGTTTTTGTATATACATTCGTAATGTTTTGACACAAAAACTACAGATCCGATTTCAAAAATGATTTTATAATTAGAAAGCTGCATCTTCACCGAGTGGCATAGGCTATATAACATTATGCTACAGAAACAAATAAGATTCCAGCGTTTATCAAAACCAATGATAAATTTAAAAATTTTAAAGCCCTCTGTCCATCCATCTCATAATACATCGGCAGATCAAGCCCGCGTATGCGTCTGCCGATGTGTAGAGGGGACTTAACACACATAGAGAAAAACAACTTCTGCCTAAGAAGCTTCAGCCATTATAAGATAATTGTAATAAATGTTGTCATCAAGCACTGCTAAAACAATTTGTAATTTCAATGCAAAATTAATCACTGAACCAACCTTCTTAGCGTACAAGACAATCTTCTGGAACTGTCCTGTCTCGGCAAAGCACTGAATAACTTTGCTGGCGACATTCGCACGGAGGTACACAGATAGGGCCAGAGTAGGATCTACTTGCTTCACCAAATCTCCAAGCTCTTCTGAGCATTCCAGCTTCTCTTCCTTTAACCATTTCTCCAGGAGTTGTTTGCGACCTGTATAAAATTAAAAAGGTATTTATACTGTTTTGTAACTAAGACACACTAGCCTATTTTTTCATCTAAAGTTATGAATGCTGACTGTAAGAATTATAACACTAATATTATAAAAAACAAGAAGTAAATGTTGGGTTTGTTGTAAAATTGCAGGCAATTCACAATCAATAAGAAATATTTGTTAAAAATTTCTTAGATCCTACATTAAATGTGCATACATGTTAAGTGCTTGTTTGTTATGTAAATCTAACTTTTCATTTTATTTATTAAGACATTGTGATCTAAAACATTTCAAGTTCAAACCCTTTAGATAAAAAAGTGGAATGGACCAAAGTGGCGATAAGATATGAAGTGCACTAGAATAACATCATGAACTGCAAATGAGAAAAATGTTGATTCAAAACAATGTGTCTTTAAAAATTATTTTTCTCTTGTAAGGCTATGGAGGTGGTAAGTAAGGTAAGGCAATGGTTCGCTCCCGTAGCATAACATTATATATATATAAAATATAGCCTATGTTACTCGTGAATTATGTAACTTTTGAAAGGTTTTTAAAATCGATCCAGTAGTTTAGTTTTTGAGCCTATTCATTACAGCCAAACAAAGTTTTCCTCTTTATAACATTAGTGTAGATATAGATATAATAATAACAAGACTTAGTACACCCAATAGATAATCAAATTGATAATATAATGTGCCTGTGTCATGCCCTACTGTTATGGTAATATAACAGGTCTAATCTCATCACTTCCACTAACCCTGCAACAGAACCGGCCTGCACAGCTCCAAGGACTCAAACTTGTTGAGCTGCGCCTGGTCCAGCAGGATGCCGAAATACTGCAGCAGTGGGGAGGTCTGGCCCGGCTGCGTTGGCACCTGCTGGAAGCGCTGGATGGTTTGCGGAGTTCGCAGAATGCCGCGGGGGGCCATTGCCGCTACCTGTTGAGGATCAAACATTAATTATAATGAATTTAAAATTATTAATGTAAATTAAAAATTTAATTTAAAATTACTAAATTTTTCATGGAAGTATTTGTAAAAATAAAATAAAATAAAGTATTAGTGTTGAATATCACAAGCTCACTGAAACAACACATCACTAGAGTAGCTTTCACGATTATGGCGCTCTTTAATTCGAGTGCAATTGTAAGGCATTTTATAGGACTCACTTCTACATTTAATAAATGTTTAAAATCTTGGATACGAAAGTTAGATAAGATATTTAAATATTAAAACTATTTAAACGAAAGATTGAAAATTCTCTTTTGATTTTCATACATGAATGATAAATTAGTAAGTTATTTGAGAATCTTATTATTTAAAGCTGTAAAATAAATATTCATACTAAAAATGTTTTCCAGGTATGCCACAGTGTGTATTGAATTGATTATTAATAATGTACCTTAGCAGCTTCCCCATACTGTCCATTAGTGAAGAGCATGTTGAACTTCCTCACAAACAGTTCCTCAGCACCAGCCAAGTTGTTCCTAACGGCCATTCGCAACGCTAACTCGGGATTCTGCAAGCCGTTGTTGATGTATGGGACAATGGAGTCCTCTTCAACAGTCACAGACAGCACTTGCCCCTTGCGGTTTACACCTAAAATTTTTACATTTTCATGTAATAAGGATTGTCTTATAAAGTAGTCTATGTAAATACATTTTTTCAAATAAAAAAAGAGATAATCGCGAAAATGTATGAACACACATACCTAACGGTATACTGGGCCAAATTTCCTAGCCAAATATTTAAGTACTATTTTATTATATTAGTTATTGTTATATTTAACAAACAAAACAGCAGAACTGAGAAGAACAGGTAATTAGAAGTTATTTTGAAAGCGTCATCCATTTTCGAAGCATGTATACGTGTCATATGTATTGTATTAGTTTCTATTAAAATCAATATTTTGGTTACATTTTATTAATTGTAGAATTTATTTTTACCGTTTTATAAGACACACAGTGATAATTCGTAGTCATACACGAATTGTACATTAAAAAAAAGAAATGCAAAAACAATCTTACCAATAATTCCACCAGTGGCTTCATGTGGTGCGGTCACGAATATCGTATCGGACGATATACGGTTCATGTATATACACGTGCCGGTCTCGATGTCGTACATGTGGATGTAGCCGTACTTGGTGATCAGGTAGATGACGTCATACTTGGGGGACACCTGCATGGCCACCGGGAAGTCGTTCTGCGCCTCGGCCGGGAAGAACACGTCGACTGCCTTCTTTGGGAACGGTTGGTTCCCGGCTGGGGTCTGGCCAACCTCTGTGAGAGGAAGTTTTGTTATTTATTAGTTAAATATTTATAAAATGTTCATTATTAAATTTTATTTATTTTCAAATGTCAGCGCCCAATATAGTTGCAGCTGCATTAGTCATCTACTTTTTCATGATAAAATAAAACGTATACAAGACAAACAAGCAAGTATTCCTTCTTTTGTTAATTATGTAATTTATGTACTATTTTAGGGGAAGACAAAAAGCGATGAAAATAAATATTCAAAAATTTATAAGGTTATGTAATTAGAATTATAGAAATTTTATAAGAAATAAGGACCTATAAAAATTTGTATTATAGAATTGTCCTCCCTTTAAGGGAGTCCCTTATAACAATTACGCCGACGTCACCGCCCTCGATGTGCTGAGAGCACTCCCACTATACAGAGTGCAGGTGTTGGGCTCTGCTGTGTGCACTCACCGATGATGTGCAGCTTGCCGCCCTGCGCCGTGCGCACCGCGAAGCAGAAGAGCGTGGAGGGCTCCGCGTTGCCCTCCGCCTTGAACGTGGCGAACGACGCCGCGTGACCCTCGATCGGTTGAGAACATTTGCGCTCGACGGAGTACAGTTGCATGGCGCCTACCACGCGATTCTGCTGCGCGGAGATACCTGTAGACAAAATTAGTAAATTACAGTACATTTCCAGATTAATGTGAATGGAATTCATGAAAAAATCCTTCAAACAACTGAAATCCCGGCTACATCCTTAAACCACTCTATGGCTTGATATAGAAAAATGCGATAGAGGTCTGTTTTCCCGATATTTATGATCAAAATCAGGTTATGTTCGAAGCTATGAGGTAACAAGGTTGTATTTGAAACATTGTTAAGATGTAACTATGTTTCTAGCTACGTGATTTTGTTCAACCATGTTAGGACATGGTATACATGTGTCTGATCGGAATTTTTCGATAAGCAGCAAAATGTATAAAATTATTTCTAAAATATATAAAAGAAAATTATGTTATACTGTCAACATATTTCTATGGTAAAAGGAACTTACCAACTAACAGCAACCATTGCTGCTTCGGATCGGTCCTATAGTTGATAATCTGGCACTCAGCGAGCGATGAATGACGGTCGAACATTTTGACCGGCGTCGAGTCGCCTTCCATGGACCAATGGTACACGGACATCTTGGTGACGAGTGCGAGCGTGTTCGGTGATATCCACTTCCAGAACACGACGTCCTCCGTCATGGTGTGCGCCTTCATCTTCGATTTCATTTCGATGTTGAATATTTGGAGGGTCTTTTGAGCTGCTGGGACACAGAGAAAAGCTACGTTAAAGCAAAAAGTTTGAGTAATTTGTGGAAAAATAATTTGTAAAAACCCACTACCTCGTAGATTTGGATTAGATAGACATTTGCTTTCAGACACTTAAAAAGTACGTAATTAAGGGGTTTTTTACGTGTTTTTTACTGTTTTCATTACACATTAGTAATATTTCTTTATTATGGACCGATACATGTTAGTGGATCAAATAGCTTGAATACTTCTTTGACCGATTTGGCTAAGTATCAATTTTTCAGCAACAAATTCTAAACCAAGATCAAGTTTATACAAATCAACTTTGTAGGTTTTCCTATGACGAAAACAAATTTTAAATCCAAAATTAAATATTGTCAAGTAAATCTACGGGCAATTATTAGTGGTAAATTCAATAATTATTTCCATATTGTAAAGTAAGGATTCATATAAGATGCAATCTTATTATATTTTTATATCCACAGTTGCTTATACTTGGAGCTAAATGCGTGTCAAGGCTGTATCTGGTGGGGAAAATATGACATAATAATAGACACGTTTCATTTATTTTTATCAATTTTCAATAAGTAAGCAAATAAATTTCAAAATAAGTTGCAATAACAATAAAAAAATCGAGTCCAAAATTCCATAGTTACAAATTCTTAAATATCTTAATTCTACATAAATATTTTTGCAAATTTAAATCCCATTTAGTTCGTTGACTAATAAGTAATAACACCATTGTAAGTTACTTGTTTATTGATGGTAAAAACATGTTTTTCGTATTTAACTATGAATTAACATGTCTCCAAAGACTTAAAGGCCTTGATCTTTCTCGGTCCCTTTGTTCAATTTATATACCATTATATTCGAATTAATATTTTCAGTAAATCAGAAGTGGGAATCAGTATAAAAAGAACATGAAGACGTCGAGATATCCCATAAAAAAGTTCCGTTAATTTGCATGCTTCCGCGCTCATCGCATTTTACGTTTCGTATAAAATTGTTAGTCTCATATATACGTATGACTCACCCACGAGTCAGTGCTCTAGCCTGACAGCCGTGACGCAATCGATAAACAAGTGTTCAAGTTATACATAAACAGTGTCATGTCATATTGTAATATTTTTGCAGAAAAATATGTTAAGTATCAATATAAATGTTATTAAGCACTGACTAGGCAGAAATGAGCAGTAATCATGCTTTCTTTTGTCAGAAATATGTGAAAACGCTTCTAAAAGCAAAAACGATTTGTTATTAAAAATTCTCTATTGAAATGATATCCTTACATTTTCGTAATTCAATTGATTTATCAAATATTGTGAAAGGTTTACTGAATAAAAAAAATATATGCATATGCCTTGTGCATGACGAATGCAATACCGGAACTTTTGCACGTTCATATTTTTCAAAGTATCATAATATTTAACTTCAAAAATATATTCTCTGAATTTTATAATCATATTCTCGTCTATGAAAGGGCGATGTCCCTATAAAAATGTTTATTTACAAAATGTATAGCGTTTATTATATTATTATAGGTATATTATGAGCATCATATTCTAATAAACATTGTTTATCCATTCGTGTATATAGCATAAGTTTATGATTCAGATTGACAAAGGTCAAACGTCTGGTTATTCTTGTTTAAGAGTTTAATAAAGAGTTAATTATTCTATAAACAATCGTTATAAATAGTACAATTTCGGTAGACCGATGTAGAAGAAATGTAAAAACGTTTCCAACAATGATGAAATATTGAATACCGACGAATTGGGACCAGTGAAAACGAAAAATTTATTACGTAACTGTGGTTGGGATATTGTTGAAATCTTCCCAATTCCGGCAAAACAGATTTAATAGGCAATCGATGTACCGCACTATGGCATTATACAGCTTGGCGTTCTGCCTACGCCCTCTTTTTAATCTCACTACCCCCAATATAGAGGTGTGGGCGTTTCAATGACGCTCAACTTAACGAACATTCCCAGTTTAACCTATATTTTGACACAAAAGGGTCTTAATTTATTTTAACAAGCCGCGTGTGGCAAGATGCCTTTGATAGACATCGTCACAATGTTAACGACGAGACGATAAAAGCGATACTTTCACGTAAGATATTATTATGAAACACGTAGAAGTTGTTTCTATTTCCGACACATAAAAACATAAATTATGCAACATACGTTCGAAATAATTATAATTCGTTTATGGACAGATACATTTAATCCATATGTGCATCAAATAGCTTGAATATTTCTTTGGCCGATTTGGCTAAGTATCAATTTTTCAGCAACATATTCTGAGCCAAGATCAAGTTTATACAAATCAAATTTGTAGTTTTAACTTACGTATCAAGAACGGAAGTCTTTTATTTGTTCCAAATATGTACTCATATAACAACTAATATTACTAACCCTTTTTAATTTCACTTTTACTAACTGAATTACACTGCCTTTTTATAGAGGATTTTGTTTCGTGTTTTTGCCATGAATTTCCACACAAGTTGCAATAGAAATTGCAAATGCAGGAATCTAGAGTTATTCTGAAAATTATCCCCTCAAACATACCAATTTTCAAAAGACAATGAAACATATTATCTAGGATGATGCTTTGCTTGATGATGATTTTATATTTCTTTTTAAATAAATATTTAGCTGTGGTACTTTTTACTTTATTTTTTACTTTAGATGAGGGATTCATATATAGAATACTACTAAATTATACTACCTAAAATTCTCATGATAAAATTTGTTTTCTGTTGCGATTGATTAAGTAACTAACAATATTTTCCAGTAATATATTTAAGTTTGTGTAAAAGGAATTGCAAGATAAATTATTGAGAAGAAAATTTAATATGAAGCCTATCTTCATACTATAAAAACAGAAGTCTAGTTAATTTCTTTATACACTTACTATAAAAAAAAATAATATTCTTTTAAACCTTTATGCCCTACTTTTTTTTAATTTGTGCCAACCCTTACCCAACTTCATATTCTTTCATTATGTAATGTGTTTTAATAAAATAAAATAAATAAATTATTTGGTTTCTAACCTTCCACGCCAGCCTTCCCCTTCAGCGCTATGACCTTGCTGGCCGGGTTCATGATGGCTGAGTCAGCACTGATCGGCCGCCTGATGGGATTGGTGGGATCCCCGATATCTATGATCACCACTTCTGATGTATCGCCCACCTTCTCGCGCACACAGATGAACTTGTCCGATTCCATTGTGAGCGTGTTGAAGGAGATCGACGCTGGGTTGATCCCAATGTTTGTGAGCTGCAAGAAATTTTCATTATATAAAAAAAGGAAAAAATTATATATTTTTGAAATTTTTTACAACTGAATTATCACACCAATTTATTTATTACTTACTTATGTATGTATATTTAATTAAATTTAATTCTTGAATTGGAAGTCTTTTCATATATTATAAAATATTGTGACTCAAAATTTATTTGAAAAAGGAAAAACCCATGCTCATGTTGGGTCTCACACAATTTTATTCTTATTTAACTACCTTATTGATTATTTTCAGACCATCACTCTGCATCTTCAGTAGTCTATGGAGTGTATATAATTAAATAAAATAGTAAGGGGCATAGTACACCTTATAAATTTATATTAATTTTAATTTAATTGTATAAGAAAGTAGTACTCTGTACAATATGAATCATCACAGTTCTTGAGATCTGCATACATATTATTTTTATTTTTGGGCTTTTTAGATGCGTTCAATATTCACATCAATTATAGCTATTTTTAATGTAGAGTCGAAATAAATAAATTATGAGTGGATTTCCAGTGTGGACAATATTTGTTATTTTGCTGCATCAAATTATATGAATACTAAATAAAAATTAAAAATTAAATTTTATTATTTAAAATAACATAAAAATGCTCTTTTTATAATGCAGGAACTATACCAGACAATTTCCTATGAGTAATATTGTAAATAACTTTTATCATAATCACTTCTAATGGTTCCACTACTACTGAATTAATATCTTTTAAGATTACATATTTTTACCATTCTAATATTTAATTGAATAGACATATAAATTCATAACAAAAAAATAAGATAAAACTGTGCTATATATATGATACTACAATCAAAAGCTAAAATGCTGCATTTCATATTCAGTTATCAGTTAATATTTTATCAGCTACAAATTCATAAAGCAACAAAAAGGGATTAGTCACTGTACAAGTGATAGTGCCCTTGTCCTTTTAGAGGATAATATTCATTAAACAAATACAGTAAAGTACCATAATCTACATTGTATGGTTTCTCTTCACCCTTATGTCTTTGAAACATAATATGCAGTTACTTTCCCAGACTGTGGTCGTATTTTCTAACTGGAATGAGTACGATTTTTTTATTGAATTGTATTTTTTGTTAATAGTGTGATAATATTGAATTAAATAAAGAAAATGATTCGTAATTGAATAAAGTTTATCAATAAATGAGAACTGAACCATACTTATACATGTTCCCTTTATTTTAATATTCTAGAAAACATATGATCCAGAAGGAATGTGGAGCAAATCAATACCGGCACCCTTTGGCATATACTAGGGGGTGGAAGCTGTCAAGTAATTGCGCAATGTCAGTTTTACTATCACATCCTACTTCTATATATGAAAAAGCTATAGAAAACTAAACCAAACGTAATATCCAAATGATAGTTTACTTCCTCACATCAACCGCTATCGGCGAATCTGTTAAAAAGTGATGGGCGTACTCACCTGTAAATGCTCTTGAAAACGTATAGGTAGTGGTTGAGCCATGGCTGCTAATTCCCTTTATTTTAACTACACCAACAGGACTATAAAGCGATGTTCAATTATCGCGGTGTCTGAAAATATAACACAATTTCAATTTCACTTTTCTCTCATCCTATACGATACGAATAACACCTTTGACAATCAACATGGCGATCATTCATGTTTCAAAGCGAAATGATTAACGACCGGAACAAGGAAAGAATATTTATCGTTTTTCTGTATTTATTACTCACTATTTAATTTTACTTCTACATGAAGAAAAACTAGGTAATTGTTACAAGTTTTATTTTTATGGAAAAAACTAAGAATAATGCACCCACAGCTGCCACATACACAAATGAATGAAACAAAATGAACCGTGAACGAAAACGAGAAAGACAAAGACAGCATCAAAACTGCTGACCAATCAAGTTTCACGATCGAATACTTGTACTTGCATTAGAATACCTATTCTAATAAGAATATTTTTTGTCAGATTAAGTTTGAATTATAAATTTAATAAAACTCATATGGGTATGAATTAAACAGTCTAATAAACAATTATTACTCTAAATTATTTGTACAATTGATTCATTGTAATGTCTAATCAAAACGAAAAGTTGTAAGCTAACTTTTAACAGATTTATATATTTACGTTATATTTTCATTCAGATATTTAGTGCATATTCTAGCTTTCGATTAAAGATATTTCTCTCAAAATATTTTAGAGCGTTTCACAATTTTAAACTCAATGGAAAATCCCTATTGATTTGTCACTCGACATTGTACGTAGGCATATGTTTTGATGTTGACATTTGCCTCATTGCCTGACATAACGTTGACATTACTGTATTTTGAATCGACGAATTGTGTTCTTGTGCGTGATTTGCAATTATTTACAAATTTTATTGTTCCAAAAATAAACAAAAATGGTAAATACTACACATAAGCCATATTACAGTTATTTGGAACGAGTCCTCGTCTAACTTTTTTAATATTTAGTTTCAGTTCGGGTTCAATATGTTTCACGAAATAAGCAGGCCCTTTAATATGACCTATCGGTGTTATTCTGTCTCTATGTTACCTGGAAATGAACGACAAGATGTTGAACGGGGTGGAAAGAGTAAGTTTTTACGTACTTTTCTTATTTGTATAAGTAAGAGTCGAATACAAATAAATAATCCAAAATAAGGTAGAGATAGTAGCTTCTGCAGTGAGATAGCAAGCATTAGTGATTATTTATCAAAATTTACAGTTATAATGCCACCATCTGCGTTGGAGCAATTAACCAGATTGAACATAGAGTATCCAATGATATTCAAATTAACAAACAAGAAGACAAAAAGAGTCACTCATTGTGGTGTGTTAGAGTTTGTTGCTGATGAAGGAAAAGTATATTTACCACATTGGGTATGTAATTATGTTTTATAGTATACTAGCGACCCGCCCCGGCTTCGCACGGGTTTAATGGATGATATTATACATAAAAACCTTCCTCATGAGTTACTCTATCTATTAAAAAAAACCGCATCAAAATCCGTTGCGTAGTTTTAAAGATTTGAGCGTTCATAGGGACATACAACATGACACATGACAGAAAAAGCGACTTTGTTTTATACTATGTAGTGATTACAAAAATAAAATATTTGTATTCACATATAGATTCATAATGTATAATTTAGCCTCCGACCATAATGGCCTTTTCTGTAACATACTTTTTCTAATTGTATCTTATTGCAGGTTCTTTGAAATTGCTCTTTTACTATATATCTTTTTAAGGTCTACCCATTATAGCTAAATAAATAGAAGTTTTTACTACATCATATTATACATATTAAGCAAGCTTACTACTATAATATCAAGTCAAAAATGATAAATATTTACATATTCATAAACATATGTAGATTAGGATTCTACTATTAAATTCCTAAGATTTTCTAAGAAACTTCTTGCTGTCCAATAGCATAGTTCTATATTATAGATCCAGTTCATATTTTCTTATTTGTGAGATATTACATTAACTATAGCTAATTAATTTACAGATGATGGCTAATTTAGTACTTGAGGAGGGAACATTATTACAAATAGAAAGTGTGTCCCTGCCAGTAGCAACATTTTCAAAGTTCCAACCCTTGTCAGAAGATTTTCTTGATATCACAAATCCTAAAGCAGGTAATTGTGTATTTTAAGTTTTTAATTATTAAAATATTCACATTTTTATTGTTCTTTGTGTCTTAAGTTCCTAATTTTTATAATAATGTCATACAAAAGCTACAAATATCAACTCTTTATATAGATTAAATGTACATGTATAAATACTAATTTTCAATTTATTCCAATAAATCTACAATTTAAATTTTCAGTGCTGGAAAACTGCTTAAGAAATTTCTCATGTCTCACAACTGGTGATGTGATTGCAATAAAGTATAATTCAAAAGTCTATGAACTTTGTGTCTTGGAAACAAAACCGGGCAATGCTGTGATAATTATTGAGTGTGATATGAATGTAAGTTCAGCTTTGATTCTTAAATACTCTAATGGTACATCCAAAATCCTGTAATTGTATGACTTATAAAAAAATCTATATTTTAGTTTATTTTTCATAAGTATGATTAATTCATAGCATTCATGAAATTGTTATTAATATTATTTATAATAGTCATTCTACTAATAATTAATACAAGTAACTTAAGTTATATACTGACTTCTCACTATCTAATATTGAAACAAAAGGACATTGTCTCAGCTGATGCAGTGTAGGTTTAACCACCATAAAACTGGTTTTTGGATGCCCCTAACTTCAGCTATGTTTTCCAATAAAAATAAAAATTTAACTAATTTAAAAATATTCAATTCCAGGTTGAATTTGCTCCACCAGTTGGATATAAAGAAGAAGAACACATCCCAAGAGGTGACAGCAATGCTGATTCTGGTATGGATGAGGACCCAACTGCAATGATGCCAGAAGCAAGTGGCTTTGTGGCTTTCAAGGGTGAAGGGAACAGATTGGACGGGAAGAAGAAGAAATTAACCAGTGAGAGTGATTCAGAGCCACAGGCATCTAATTCAAGACAGGTAAGTACATAATATAAAAGTCACTTTTCAATAAATTAAATAGTATAAATCTAGGGATCAAGATCTTGAATTCTAAATGTACAAGAAACATGTTAAGAACTATGCTTTGCTATTATGTGCCTAACCATTTTTCTATTAACAAAAGCTTTTTAATATTGTGCTAAATTTGTTTTTTTTAATGTTGTGATAAATTTTAAAAAGATTGAAATCAAGAGCAAATATAATTTGGTTCTGCTTCCATGCTTGTTACAGTTATCAGTGTATT
>LQNK01001779.1:0-29771 GCA_001586405.1 Phoebis sennae | reverse complement strand
TAACCATTTTTCTATTAACAAAAGCCTTTTTAATATTGTGCTAAATTTGTTTTTTTTAATGTTGTGATAAATTTTAAAAAGATTGAAATCAAGAGCAAATATAATTTGGTTCTGCTTTCATAGGTCATAATATTGTATGCTTGTTATAGTTATCAGTGTGTTCAGCATACTTATAACATTTAAATTTAAAAAATAAATTAATATTATCTGCTATACTTATTTGACTTTTGTTATAGAATTACTCATGTTGCATTTTGTCAGATAGAATCTAGAATAGTTCCTATTAGATTTTGATGACTTTATAATTTTTCAGCCTTATGTTCGTGGTATACCAGACTATGATTATGTCATTGGAACTCTGAGATTCATCAGAAACTCTCGGCCATCAAGTGCCAAGGAAGAGACACCCGCAGAATCATTCCAAGCTTTCAAAGGCGAGGGCTTCACATTACGAACAGCTAAATCAAAGAACTGAGTGAAATGTGTATAGTTTATATTTGATCTTTGAACAATTTGTGTAATATGAAAATTAAGTGTATGGCTAATTTAAATTAAAAGTCTTATTAAAAATATAATAAAATAATTCATGGTTTTATTGTTTGATAGTTAAGAGCATGCAACATCAATGTTTAGAAAGTGTCCAAATTGTATATTCCATATTGAAAAAAAATGCTTTTTCTTGGATTTTTGATGCAGTTAAATAATAATGTAACCACATTAAAAATCATTTCCATCATCCTAATTTTCACATTATGTAGATATAAAGCTTGCTGGAGGGTAAAAGAATAAACAAAGAGTTATAAGATAGTTTTTATTATAATTTAAGTTTATTATATACTTGCTAAGATATAAGAAAATGCAAATTAGAGTCGAGTCATGGATAAATGACAGCTAACATTAACTCAAAACAAATTATAAGCTCCTGCTATAATATTATCAGTCATTTTCAAAGAAATATTACAATGATTTCATTTTCCATTCTTATTGCTAGAATACACTTTGCTTTCTACAATAACTTAGGTTTATAAGTAAAATTCATTTCATTTAAAATCTGATTCTATGGAAATCCACAACTTTTACTATTGCTTAACCACTGCCTCATATCTTGTTCTGAACAATACTTTGGAGGTACTTACAACTATTTCTTCCGTTATACTATTCATAATTTTTAAAGAAATGTTATCAAGTAATTGTTTAAAAATATGCAGGTCACCACATTTCACTTCCTATAAAGTAATACAAATTTGGAATTTTATGAACATCACATAAAGCTTACAGAAGTTTCTCATAACTTAAAATCTCTTCAAGAATTCTTCTGAGCAGATTCTTGCACGGGCGTTGACAGCTAATTTCATTTCACTGATTTCTTTATCAATTTCTTCCATAAAGTATATAACAAAGTCAACAAGTTTATGTTTATACATCTGTTCAGTGTGGAAATTGGTAATGAGGAAACTGATATGATATCCATCTACCGGTTTCCGCCGCAACACGATAAAGTTTTCCGCTCGCATCATCATAAAACGCATAAATTTTTTACACAAAATCTTTTCTATCTCATCTGCTTGTTTTATCATTATACTAATTCGTATTGAATTGATTGAAGATTCAATAAGAACTTTCTCATTGGCATTCCGCGAAATGATGACTGGATTCAACAACAATTCTTTGCTTGTACCAACCTCCACTTCTGGTTTGTTATACCTTTCAACTACTTGGGATGAAAAGTGATCTAAACACATAGCCGATGTTAATGTATGGCGAACTGCCGTTAAATATGGTTTCAAAGTGGCCGACATTTTCAATAATTAGAAGAAAATTCACACAGCCCACACCTAAAGATAACACGGATACATTCAAAAATATATATAGGTAATTTGTCACACGGATAAGTATGTGTCATATATCATAATCACAGTGACATTGACAATTTCTTTTTTTTTTACAAACAGTATGAATTCTAAACATTGTGTTCAATGGTAAAATGTTTTATTTTATGTAATTTATCAAATAAATTAATATCAATCATTTTTTTCTCATTGTAGCATCTGTCATAGTAATAGACATAAAATATGAGTCCTAATATTCATGACTGTACACATTTTGATACAAAATTAGTTTTGAACCATAATGGTAGTATCCCATTTAGAGAAAAAAGTTAAATCATAAGTATTTTTCAGTCTATACTCTATGATCATAACTACTATGTCACAGACAACTGGGCAAAATAATGGCGGACGATTCGTAAAGTGACGCAAGCGTAACGTTTTACGGCATGCGTTTGATTATAAATTTGCAAGAAACGGCTATTATTTTATTATTAAAGCTATCAATAAACACATGACCGAATAAAGCAGTGCCCGTTTAAGCTTTAAAATGGCGCGCGAGTTTGATCATCTCTTCAAACTACTGATTATCGGTGACAGTGGTGAGTGGGCGAGGCCTATGTTCGCTGATGATATTGGAGTTCATAAGTACTTCATGAAGTAAATGATGGTTGCAATAATTATCCTGTGTTTTAGGTGTGGGCAAGAGCTGTCTCCTTTTGCGATTCGCCGACAATACGTTCTCTGGTAGTTACATTACAACAATTGGTGTCGATTTCAAAATAAGAACTTTAGAAATAAATGGTGAGCGTGTAAAGCTACAGATATGGGATACGGCAGGCCAGGAGAGATTTAGAACGATAACGAGTACATATTACCGAGGAACGCACGGTGTCATCGTTGTGTACGATGTTACGAATGGGGAGTCTTTTGCTAATGTCAAAAGGTGGCTCCATGAAATTGAACAGAATTGTGATGTTGTTAATAAAGTTCTAGGTAAGATATGTTAAAAGGTAGTTAATACAATATTTATCACCTTCATTAATAAAATATTTGTTATTGTTCCTCTAAGCACTTTTTCTTTATAGTATTCAGATGTTATAAAAGAAGTTGTATGATAAATTAAATAAACTTATAAGCATTGTCTAGATATTGAATATTATCAATGGTAAAACTTAGTCACAACAAAATATAATATTATTATGTAATAAATATCCTTATACATTTATTTATACTGATTTTGTTCATTCATTTCTTATGATAGTTCTATAATTTTGATTGTCCTCTAAATTTTGACTTTATAAATAGTTTCAAATGTGACTTGGGACAGTAGACAAATTAGTCTACGGTAATCATAAACTAATTCAACTTCTTTTGTAAAGGAGATAATCATTGTTATTTGTTTTTTTTTATTTAGCTTGTGTCCATTGACACTTGATATATCATAAATCTTATACTCTGCCTATACATAAATTGATAACAAATGTTTGGCTAATATTGTCTTATAATAATTAACAACAATCTAAAACACATTTACTTGTGAGAAAAAAATAGACTAAGCCTGTTTCACCCATCTATAAGCTGCATTAGTTTAAACTATAGTATATGATTACTGCTTTTCTATATTGATCACAATTAAGAAATTAATAGTTTTAATATATGTATTGAAAACCACTAATGGGAAAGAAATGGAATTACAATGAAATAGCAATAGGGAGATTTAGAATTACATAGTTTTACAAGCTATAAACACATTGTCTCCTGATATCTCATTTTATTTTCAGTTGGTAATAAGAATGATTGTCCATCAAGAAAAGTTGTTGTAACTGAGGATGCCCAAAGGTTTGCGAATCAAATGAACATACCTCTGTTTGAGACCAGTGCTAAAGAGAATATCAATGTTGAAGAAATGTTTCTTACCATCACAAAAATGGTAAGTTTCTCAAATTATATGATTTCTTATTCTAGTCCTATATTTTTTTAAATCAATTAGACATAAAAACGTCATTATTATAGTCAATGATTCTTACAAATTTATAATATGCATAACAATTAATTTGTGCGCGGCACTTCAGTTTTCCTGATAAGATTATTTGAAGGCTCATTTTAAATAAAAAATTAAAATATTACATATTATTTTCAGGTACTAAGATCAAAATTGGAAATGAAAGAAAGACAAAATATCACAGCAAATGATACAGTACATTTAAAGAAGAGTCACAGAACAAAAAAGAAATGTTGCTAGTGTCCACACACATCGGCACTAAGCCAGGGATGTCGCTTTATTATGCTCAAATGTTGAGATGTTGCACAACCCTAGCAGGACACTGGTACTTTGGCCATGTAACGTTTACCAATGAATAAACCTTCCAATGCATACACAATCATACAAAATGTTGCTAAAAGGTTTTATTTTTTTTAATTTCTAGTGAATTTTAAATCTTGGTATTTGTTGATCTCTTAAGAATAAAATGGAATATTTTATTTTAGCCAAGTCTGTTCTGTATTTAGATATTATTTAATGGACAATAGTTTTAGAGCTGGGTTGCACACTCTCATGGTTTAGGGCATGTAAGACATGGAATCTGACTCCAAATATTAAAATAAGATATTGAATGCATAGTTAGAGTATGAATGTATTCCCATTATCAAAATTTATGTGATGGAGTGTCATGTGTTGAAAAATGTTGTATAATGTATACCATTAATTAATTTTAAAATTATTTTAATATTATTCCAATTTGTATTGTTCAGTACATGCTATTAACTAGTGTCATCACATAGAGAAGATTAGAACAATAGTAGTATTAAAAACTTATTGTTTTATAAAAAGTATTATATTTAAACATGTAACATAAGTTCTTTATTTGGTTGGTTGGAATGCCAGTTTTACCAGGGACCTAATAAAATAATCTCTAACAAAATAACAAGTTTATACTTTGAATCCAGTGTATATTAAAGTGAGATCATATTTATATTTTTTTATTTAAAATTGGCAAAGTATAAAATTTATTGTCTAGAATCTAGAAAGTGAAATAAACCAAATTCTAAAATGAATATGTTATGTGAATTGTACTTTATGTATTATGTTACAATACATAAATTAAGTAAGAATAGACGACTCTAAATATTTTATTTATCTTATCCACCATTATAAATTGCCAAAACCTAGAGTTATTGCACTATTATATTGCTTTCTTTTTAATTTATTTTCTTCTTCCATTCCATACTATCAATGTACAGTTGGAAACATTTGACACTTATGTAAATGCATTTTATTATTTAATTAAATACTCTTTTGTATGTGCTTGTTTTTATTATGTATTCTTAAAATATAGAAAATGAGTATAATGTGGGACCGGTCTAACTTGTATGAAGTTCATTATCTTCTATTTGGTACTCATATTAATTTATAAGATGTATTGTTCATACCAGCATTTTAAAATGTAAATAGATGATATATTTTGCCCATAATAAATGAAGTGTTTTCATTTACCCTTCTTTTCAATTACTCCAATTATGATCATATGGTGTACAAATTTTACTGCTGTGTATGATTTATAAAGCATTAATATTTAACTGGATACTGCTGATACAAGGAGTATATCTGAATTAAATTGTTAAGAAATTTGTAAAACAACTTGAAAATATTAAAAATAGTTATATTTTAGCATTAAAACTACAAAATTATACATGGGCGAGGTGCGCTTTTCTTTAAAAGTCATGTTTTACAAAATTCTACAATTATTAAATCGGCAATTACAGTAGTGGCACGATTCTTTATTGCAGAACCCCGGGGCTATAACAAATTCTGTTCATACTGGAACTACAAATCATGAGAGGAAAGGAGTATGGAAATATTTGAAATGTTAAGATTATATTATAACAACACAAGGACTGTATTTTCCGAGTCTGTGACAGCTGTATATATTCTCTAGATTGCGATCGGACCACGAAGAGGAAAGTTTTATGAGTATCAATAATATTAAACCGATGCTTCAAAGAAATTAATCGAGTCGATCATAGTAAGTACAAATATATGTTATCTGTAAAGGAATATTTGACACTGACATCTACCTTTATTTGTGGATCTCATTGTCTATGAATGTGAACTGACATTTCATTTCGGGATATTTGGTTCGACTTCGAGGTTTTCGAAGGAAATTACAAAAATGTCCCTGTTTTCGGCTCTCAACCAATATGTTTTCAAAAGAACATCTACATTCGCCTTAGCTGTAGCGGGTGGCGCGTTCTTCTTTGAAAGAACCTTCGATCTTGTCTCCGTATCCATCTTCGAAAGCATCAACAAGGGAGTGAGTAAATTGTTATGTAATTTTTAAATAATTTTAATCTATTATATTTTATTAATAACATTATCATCAGAATAGACGAAATGAAGTATATTCAATGAAGATGTGTTTAGGATTATAATTAGGAAGCTATCGTAAAAATTGCATGCTAACCTTGATTCAAAATCTTCAGATGATTATAAAAAAGTATTTTTATTTACTCTGTGTTCTTTACTTTGACCAATAACTTACATATCATACTATAATGATGTATAATTTGTTTCCCAATTAAATATCATTTTTAGGAATTAGTTTAAACACACAATTAGTGTTGCTTTTATAACCCTACTAGTTGCTGCTCGCGGCTTCGCTCGTGTTATATCCTGCGTCAATAAATCAATTGAGTCTATTAGATTAAAAACCGCAATGTCTTTTTTTATGACATTAGAAATGGGGAGTATGTAATTCATCTTTTTCATATTATGCATAAGTTAATATTGCAACTATAATATTTTTATGGGTTTAATATAATGTTTTCGAGGATATACTGAATACTGAAAATAATGACTTATTTAAATTAAACAGAAAAAGATTATGGACATTGACTTTGTTACTCTAGGCTGGACTTTTCGGTTTTTGAATCTAATAGACTCAATTAAAAGTCTTATCACCTAATCCAACTAATATCCTATCCGTATATACAATCTATAATAATCCATTCAGTAGCCCACTGTCTGACAAACTTCCAATTAAATCCAAGAACAATACAAATTTGCATACGCTATAGAAATTTATATTATTTTCTATTTTCAGAAATTGTGGAAGGACATCAAGCACAAGTTTGAAGAATAAAAATTAAAACAATGTAATACAATAATTTATTAGTTTATTATTATTTAATTAAAATTCATTGATTTTATATCTGCTTTTTATTTACTGTGTATAATTTTGAGTTACAAATCATAGAATATATTGACTAGATTCCAATTTTTTATACTATTCTACTGGATACTACAGACATGTTTAAATATAATCACATAAAACTACAACTTCATTTTATATTAGATTTTTAATTTATTGCCTGATAGATAGTTCAAAAATAATTTTTCATACTTCATCTTACTAGGTAATAAGAAATGACTCAATCCTACATCTCATGTAAACCAATTCTCTTAAAGCCACCAAATATGTTGAAACTATGATAACATAAATTTTAAATTACATGTATGCATTAACACAATTGTAGCACCTATGAGATTTAACATCAATAATTACATTTAATTATGTTTTTTTTATTTGTGTAATCAGCATAAATTATTTATACACTTTTAAACTTGATTAGACATCTCAAAGTAAAAAGTATACCTAAAATTATGATAGTAATTTTTCAAAGAATTATAAAAATATTAGTATTAATATATAAAAATTATATTTTTAATACAATTGCGAGTTACACTTAGACCTAATATAAAACTATAATACTTTTTAACATTGGTTTTCTTATTGCATATGGTATACAACGGTTTCATGAGTGTTTAAAAGATTTTGCAGAATAACTCAGATGTATATTAGAAAGCTGTTTTTAAAATATATGTTTTAAAACCAGGTAAATATTCAAGAATTATAAATATGAGAAATTTGCAGAAAAAAATCTGCTAACTATAGATGGTGTATCAACTGCAGATTTACAATTTAATTTTATTTTACGTTTCATGAAAATTACAAACTTCCATAATATTATTTTTTTATGTTTTTAATATAAATGCAATCTTAAAATAAATAAAAATACAGTCAATAATTGCAAAATTTGCATGTCTTAATAATTTACTGGAATAATAACATTAAATATGAAAAAATACGAACTTTGATTTAACTATAAAGTATAAACTATGAAAAATATATAAAAAACGTAAAGAGAAATTATGTAGTTTTTCTTAATATGAATATTATTTGCTTACAGAAATCGATGTGGATAAATTCTCAGTATATAAGGTCTATTTGAAGAGAGTATGTTAATTGGATAGACCTATAATTAATGCGAGAGATTCATGCCTTGGGCAAAGTTTACCAAACTACTAGCCGCTTCTCTGTGACTATAAGAGAAGTTGCCGCAAGTTTTTGACTATCTACATCTATAGCGGATAAACTCTACACAACAATAGGAATATTTACAAACTCAATCGTCTCGGCTACTGGCCCTTTGGATCCTGGAATACTTTCCAGGATTTTCACAATTCACCCTACAAAGTTAAAGTTTAAAGGGAAGGAGGTTACCTTAGGGCTTAACTACTCCATAATTCCAACAACTACCTTATACAGAAGTAGAAGCTATAGGGAGAGTATCCGTAGCGCGTAATGTTTCAAGAGTTGGAGCTACAGGAAAGGGGAGGTCTACCGACTTATCGCCCTTTGCTACTTGGTAGTTCTGTGGCGAGGGTGGTCGAACTCATCAGCCAGGGTGTCTGCGGAGGAGGATGAGGGGAGTGACCTGGGCTGCAACGGGAGAGGAGTATCAGCTCGCGGCTCCTCAGCCAGCGCCCAGATGATGTCCACTAGCAACGGTTGTGGCAGATTACGAATTGCTTCTTGATGTGCTACCTGCAATACATTGGATATTTAGGTTTAATAAAATCGTTGATAAAAAATTATACGCACAAAATCTTATTTTACTTTGAAAAATATCCTCGGATATTCTGCACAACGTATTAATGTTATTTTATTACACTAAGACTTCAATATAAACTTTGAAACACCTTATAATAATCAAAAAGTGGACCACTATGATATCGCAAATCAAAATGTTTACTATTCTATGATAAAAAAATGAATCTCAAACTGCGTTGGTAAGCGCATAAATCAACAATGCCTGGACCAATTTGGTTTTAACGGCGAGAAAAATTTGAATAATTGCCGGAAAAACCCTACAAACAGCCCTTTTCTTTTCCCATACAACCATAAACAGCCGTTTTCTAACTAAAACGTGGAGTCAATTTGAGCTTTATTGCTTTTGTATAAAGTTCACAGTGCTTAAACAGCAGTCTAAGCACTGTAGGTGTGTTCAAAACGTCAAGAACAAAAAACTGCTACATTTAAAATCTTTTTGACAGAACGATGTCTGTCGATTCCGCTAGTACCTTTATAAAAAAAAACCTAAACTAAATCTGTTGGTGACATAACTTCACCAACCAGCCACATTACTTTGTACTACCCTCAATAAACAAAACAATACAAAACTAACCAATTCAAAGTGATGCACAATCATCTTCAACGCGTACTCCTTGATGTCGGCGGCGTGCATTCTGTCCGCCGCTTGTAATATCGCCAGAACGTTCTCCGGTGACACGTTGCTTTGTAGATTGTGCTTGCAGAATACTTGTAGGCGGTTGTTAGTGAAGCCTGTTTATGGAAAAATACAATGTTAATTTTATAAATAAATCTATCTATAATACAAAAATGAATCGCAAAATGTGTTGAAAAGCGCATAACTCAACAACGCCTGGACCAATATTGTCAATTTTTTTTAATGTTTTTACGGCGAGTAATATTAGAATTATTGCCGGATTCACGCGAACGAAGCCGCGGGCGGAAAGCTAGTAAATAAATAAATATTCCTGGATATTTAACACAACGCCATCTAATCTCAAACTAAGCAAAGCCTGTACTATGGGAAATAGACATACTTAAACACACTTTTTGTAAATACATACATACATAGTATAGATAAATTAACACCCAGACAGTAGAAAATTACCATGTTCATTTCATACATAATAGTTTACAAAGCGCAATAGACCATTGTTGTTTCCTCTGCGCTAATCAGGTTGTGAACCTAAGGTTGGTTCTAACTAGTTTAGTTAACTGAATATATACAACTACTAAGTTGAATTAGTGAGATCTAACAACCACAATATTATTCGATACAGGAACAATTACATTGCTTTTTTAACAAAACTTATTCTGTAGTATGCTGCGATAAAAATCATTTATACTCTGTACCACTAAGTGTAAAATATTATTTTTCGCAACGTTATTAACCTGTATTAATTAATGCAGTTAAAATTTACAATACTTTCGTCCCGATTTACAATGAACTAAACTAATAATAATAATAATGTTTATTAAACAAAAAATAACCATTAACAAAGGGATACAGCTTTCTTTAAATTAATTAAAAATTAAAGAATCTATTGCGCAGTAATAATATCCTACTTACCATAGTATATGGGTGCTTGGAAGAGATACAACGAGACCTCGGTTGGCATGTTTGTATCTCCGTAATAGATGTACCGCAGCAGGGAGTCGAACGCCTCCTCTGACGGCACCATATCACAGATTTGAATCTAAATCATAGGAGATTACCATAAACATCACGCATTCAACTCTTTATAGCGAGCGTAACTGCGAACGCTGTATCGAAAATCTTGTTAGTTCAAGTCATCAAATTATAAATAAATAAATCATTTATTTCTAATAATTTTTCCCAAAAAATATATCGCCCAGGTTCCTGAGAATTGCCTTCCATTTTTAAAACTATCTATACTGCGAATAAAGATAACAAATTGAAATTACAATTATATAAAAAAAAATGATAATCAGAAATAAGTAGTTAATTTATGACATTTTCGTTTTAAATATTAAACAACAACAATTGTTACTACAATTAAAGAAAAAAAAAAATAATGTGTTGTTTGTGTGTGATGTAAGTGGAGGTATGTATGTGAGTGTGAGTGTGGAAATAGTTTATGCTTTTAATAAAGTAACGTTTATTGCATGGAAATCAGTGAAAACTTTTCTTAGTACTATCCAAATTTTTTTGTAAATAATTATATGAATTTGAAAACGACAAAATATAAATGTCTTAAAGGTCTCACATTAACAATGTTGTCTTGCGGCGAGAAAGAGCGGAACATCGCTTCAAAGTACTCAGCTCTCGCGGCCAGTATGGAGCGGTGTGCAGGCCGCGTCCCGCTGCCCACGCGCAGCTTGACGTCCGCTAACTCCGCGCCCGCGCCCGACACGAACACGCACATGTCTTGCTCCAGCGTGGTTCCTTAATAAATAATAATAATAATAATCTTTATTTCAGGCTACATGGCCAATAAAATGTTAGCAAATACTTATTCTATGTTAGTAACATTTATTTCTACACATTAATTGACTACACCATTTCTTGTTCATGTCCGCTGATACGTTATTCACAATTTTAATACATCATTTGAGTTTTTATTAATTCGATCCCTGATGAAAAAATCTTTTTTGTAAGCAGTGCATAGAAATCGTGAATCCCATGCAGTACAAACATTAACGAGGCACTACAATACCGAGGCAAACCCATGAACATCCTAAAAGCATCGTTATAGATATAAAATGAGAGATATGTATAGAACATTGCTTCGAAAGGCTAATGAAGGGTGTACCAACTATATCTATTATATTTAACGTGTACCTTTGCATTCATCAATTATAAATTACGTGACCTGTCCAACGACATTTAACCTGAGGTTGCAATCATTGAGTTGGGAAATTTGTAGATAGGGTTTGAGTAAGAAAATTAGTTTGGGTAAGAAAAAATTCGATGCAGTTGGGTACAATTTTTTTATGTTTTTTCTGGATATAGAGATTCCTAGATTGACTTCCTACTGCCCAATTATATTATCACCTGGCTGTTAGTGCACGGTTCCTCAGCTGTTGTTTTATTCGAGAGCGGCCAAACGAGCTGGTGACTAGTGACCACCTGATGGTAAGTGATCACTGCTATAATTACGGTCATACACGATCACATCATGCAGGTTGTTGACTGCCTCGTTGGTCTATTGGTTGCATCTTTGACTACAGATCGAGGGGTCCCGGGTTCGAATCCCGTGTGGGGCCAAAAAAAAATGTTATTAGGATTTTTCTGACAAAGAAATCATAGTAACAGCCCTGAGTCTGAAAGTTGGCGGTGTTGGAAAACCCCCGTGCCTCGGAGAGCACGTAAAGCCGTCGGTCCTGCGCCTGAACTTCGGTCGGTCTCCGGTCGTGTCGGTCTGCCGTCCCATCGGGTTATGAGAGTAAAAGGAAAAGAGAGTGCACTTGTTTTCGCGCGTACACTTGTGCACTATAATATATCTTGCGCAGCTGGCTAGTCACTGTTGAGATTGGCCACCATGGGCGAAATCGGTCATGGGAGCTATTTTTTTTTTGGTATAAGGGGGATGGTGTTAAGTGATCAAAGGCGCCCATAAACGCCCACAAGTTACTAGGACTCGTGGGTGCGATGCCGGCCTTTAAGGTATGAGTACGCTCGTTACTTGATTTATTATTATGCAGGTGGTTATGACTCACCGAGTATGTCGTCGTCGGGCTCGTGGTGCGCGGCGGGCGGCTTCTGCGGCTGCTGCCGGCGCCGGATCACCTCCACCATCAGCGACTGTTCCATGCGCTCGAACTCCGCCGACATCACTATCGGCGTGAAGTTGTAGTCCTTCACCACGAACCTGGGTGTAATAACAATATTATAAGCATGTTGTCGACACTATATTTACACTAGCAATAACTGGTATATATTAATTATGTCTTTAAGGTACTTTCTAAAAATTGTTGTGTCAGGGTTGCAAATAAAATAGAAAATATATATTACATGGGGAGTTATATGAGGTTTACATCTCAAAGATTTATATACGGATAAGTTGTTCAAGTGGGCTTTCAGGGCCAAATCAAAGTGTTGAAAAGAGTCTGGAATCCGATTTTGACGAAAATGAATACCGCAGCATTGGATTTTTTTAATATTTGCCGAGATCATTAGAAGAAAAAGATTCGACGATAAGAACGTACCAACAGTTGTATACAGTATAAAATTAGCAAGAGGTGAGTATAAAAGTTTTCAATTCTCACGCGAGAGTTGCTATGCCAAAGAGGAGTTTTTCCATTCAGTTTGAGCACCACAAGCGGTATTATTTAATGCACTGCAATCTAGCTTGGTCTGAGTCATCTAGAAATTGTTCAATATTTTCATATCACAGATCCTTTCTCAGCTACCTTGCAGACTGCCCTCGTAGTCCTGGAATGCTAAATTGCAGCACATACACCACTATACACCCATATATTGTATTTACCTCAAGCAATACTCCTTGATGCACTGCAACCCGGCTTGGTCCGCGGCATGTAGAGCTGGTAATACATTCCCATAGCACAGATTTGCTCTCAGGTATCTCGCGCAAAGACCTCGTAGCCGCGGAATGCTCAGTCGCAGGGCGAGCCGTAACACTTCCATCACTAACAGAATCGTTGCTGGAGATGCAGGATCTTCGTCTAAAACAAATACAGTATTGTAAAGGGTTATCTATATATAATATATAACGTGATGCAAAAACTTTTGGACCCTTTATTACGAAAATTGCGCGGACACAGGAGCATTAAATTCGGCACACTTATAGTTTATATGTAGAAGTGCAGTACGCTAATATTTTTCAATAATTATGCTTATAAAGTACATTAAATCAATAAATAAAACATTACACACACTACCATGTATTCCACACACACATACGTACACAAGCATTTGTACACATATACATATTCTGTGGCCAAATTGTTTCTTTTGTTTTTCAATTTTACTGGGCGACCACTAGTTTAGTTAAATGACTGAAAATAATTACCTTGTCGGAATAATAAATCGTTTAAAATATAACACTATAGTATAAAACATCACACAATATTTGAATATTTTCAGAAAAATACTAATTATTTATAACCAAAAATTATTTTATTAATAATCATATTTTTGAGTACCTTTTTCAGTAGGATCGATCCGGTCCGTATATATATAGTTGAGGACCATTCTGAACGCATCGGGCGTGGCTTCGGGCAGTATGACGGTGAGTTGTGGTCGAGATTTGTATGAAAATTCCGCGGCCGCTTCCACCTCGCCTGATGCTATGCGTTGCGTTAGTTCTTCGCGTGCTTCCCTGTAAGCGAAAATAGATAAATAATGTTACTGAAATTAAAGATTATATTCTTTTTTATGGTAAAACATTTTGTGAAATGAAAATCAACTTAGACCTATATTGTTCTACATAGGCCAAATACATGATAGGTTCTCAATGGGGGCGGTACTCGACCCTCAGTGAGCCCTTAAACTTTTCAGGTAGTGAGTTCAAAAGTAAATGGAAGCAGGTACATACTTATTTATTTTCATGATAAAATCTTACGAAATGGGAGAGTAAAATTAACTATCATTGAAAACTCGCGGCCAGCATGGCCTGGTGCGTCACATTACAGACTGCTGGTGTCGAGCAGTCCCACACTGAGCACCGACTAGCGCCACTCACTTGATCTTGGCCCGCAGGAACTGCGAGCGCGCGGCCAGCATGGCCTGGTGCGCGAACACGGGGGTCTGGTCCACGCCCACCAGCAGCGTCACGTCGCAGAACTGCTGGGATTTAAGGATGCGGCCGAAGTCGTCATGCAACGTACAGCGAGGGAAGTTTGACAGCTGAACAACAAAAAAAATATGTTAACCTTTGTCTCTTTTTTATAAAACATTTTTCGTAAATGGTATAACAATACTTTAAAAATAGCTAGTGCTGGATTTTCCTAGTCTTCGTTTTCACCCCTTTAATTATTATTTTAAAACAGAAAGTGTGTGAACATAATAAGTGTAAAACAAAACAAAAATATGATGACAAACCTGAAAACGGTACAAGTCACCACTTCTGACGTTATTATCCACAGTACCGCCAAAAATGTACAAAGCATCGCCCATCACCGCGCCCGCGTGGAATAAGCGCCCTGAAGGGATCTGTGAGTCTGGAGCTGGATTTACCACCGACCTGGACATAAGACATTAGTCTCTCTTTTATAATACGTATATCAGTGCCTGATTAAGAACATTATTATTTATTTATTTCATTTGGCTGAGCCACATAAATATGTCTTCTTATAAGTATCCTTTTGAATAGATTATAATCTTTTATGTTTAAAATAATAAAAAGCTGTGTTTTTACCAAAATATTTGTCTTAACTTAAAATATCATCTAAATTAATGCAAGTCTTGCGTTTTGAATAAGTTATGTATTTAAATACTTCATTAATTAAGATGTTGACATGGAAAAGCCTCGACTACAAAAATTAGATATTTCAGAAAAATAAATAAACATAAAGCTCCACTCACCACATCTGCGTATCCAAATCATAGCAATGCAGATCAGACGGCAGAGTGCTATCCGCAGCCCCACCGAACACGTACAAGTGTCTCGCGTGGTGCACCATCACGTGTCCGTACCTCCGCGCCGGCGCTGGGCCCGCACTGCGAAGCAGGTGTTCCGTGCATACGCGACTCCAACTGTATCAATTTTAATAACTTTTTAATCATAAACATTTGAGAATAGTTATTAATTATCTTTTGAATCATGATCATTTGAGAATAGGAGTTAAAAGGTGTTAAAAGTTGAGAATAGGAAACTTTGGCACAAATAAGGACAAGTTCTAAAACATCCTTTTTTCCTTTTATCAATAAAATGACCTTTTCTCTATTTAGCAAACAAATTACCTTAATATGCTGTAAAAGATGATAAAAGGGAACAATCACACTTTAAAAAAAATGTATAAACTATTGCTTTTAAACAGAGAGTATCTAGCTATGATTGAACATAATAAAAATCTGAATCAGTAATAGATATAACATAGAACCATTGCTTACAATTATCTCAAGGAAAAAAATTAAGATTTATTTCGTTTTATGCATAATCAATGCAAAATATATAGAATTAATGCAACTTATAAAAACTAAATAATACTTACGTATGAGATTCAAAGTCAAATTGAAAGAGTGCATTTGTAATTTTGGCTCCGCTCTGTCCACTGAACACAAACATTTTGTTGCGCGCAACTGCTACTGGGAAGTTACAACTTGTGGGGGGACATTCCCCCTTTTGCTCTATCCGTTCCCACTGGTGGTTCTCACCCTAGAAAATTAAAATTGACCAGTTATTTTCAATTACTTATCTATACTAATATTATAAAGCTAAAGAGTTTGTTTGTTTGTTTGACGCACTAATCTCAGGAACTACTGGTCTGATTCGAAATTTTTTTTTAGTGTTAGATATTTATCAAAGAAGGCTATAGGCTATATATCATCATGATATAAGGGCTTCGCTCCCGAGGGGAAGCTAGTTGTAAATAAATATAAATTTATTATAATATACAGAAAAAGTGGTTTCAAATTTTTGGGAAATTGGTTTGTAATTTGTAAATTGTAAAATCTGATAAAATTTACATGACAAAAATATAAATAAATTATTAAAATTTACAACCAAAGTATATCTATTTATAAATACCACTAAGTTACAAGTCCACATGTCATTCAATCTGGCATTCCCATCATATCCCGCAAATATCCACAGCTTATCATCATACACTGCTGCACCATGTGCCGATCTGGGTACTGGTTCTCTGTTTAAAATTGAATTAATATTATTATTGTATTTTGTAAAAAATTTAATTTGTTTTTTTTTTAAACATAGGTAACATGTGTTATTAGTTATTACAACTCAATCAAATATTGAAATGAAATTAGATTAGATTTTTTAATTTATATTATCCAACTGCTTGACAAAACTGCTTGCCAAAAATAATATTAATATGTAATGTCAATTAATAAAAAAAAGTGTAAGCAAGATTTTGCTAATTTAATTTTTTTAAATTATAGAATTTATATTTATAGACTTAAGTGGCTTTAAATTTTATAATAAAAATGTATAGGATAGTATAAGTAATATAAATAAAATAAATTACTAACTGCCCAGTAAACTTCCACTGCACCCACTGTGCACTTTGAAACTTGTACTCAAACAGATCATTTTTATTGGTAAGATTTGAGTTGGCCAAAATGTCTCCTGTATAACCACCAAACACAAACATAGATGAGCAATGTACCTGAAAAATCATTTGTTTATGTTATTATTTTAAAAAAATAAGGAAGTGTGATTGATATAACTTTTAAGCAATGATAAATAATAGATATGATATTGCATACAACATTCCCATGAAACGACCATCAATGAAAATTCCGTCTTTTGACAACCACTTCATAGTTGACAAAGAATAAAACAAGTAGAAGATACAATTTAATTTTATACTTTTAAGCTATGTTACTTTATACATTATGTTCATACAAAACTATATACTGATATTGCTTTTATGAATGACAAAGTCTTAATTGTGTAAATAAAGTAGCTCTGTCATACATATAGACACATTATAATAACACAAATACATATTTTTCCTGCTTCGAAAAGAATGTTCCTCCTCATAAGAGATAATAAAAGGCTAAGTAATATATGAAGTAATAATTAAGTTAAAATAGTTCAATTCAAAGCCCTATCATTCAAATGATATTTATATAATACATACTACTGCCGAATGATGATATCTTGGTGCTGGTGGTGTTCCCATACATCCTGTTTTAGTCCAAGACTTCTCTTTTATATCAAACCTTATTAGATCATTCAACATTGACTTTCCATTGTCACCACCAAACACATATATTGCATCCTTGTAAGCTACTGCTGTGTGTTTACTTCGCCTAGAAATGTAATTTTTATACAATTTTAGACTAACATTCATAAATTTGAAATGGAAAATCAAGTCATTGAATAGAATGTGCATAAAACTGATTGTTCATCCTTACTTGTCTACTAATATTATAAATGCAAAAGAAAAAATGTCTGTCTTTATGTTTGTCTCTTCACACCTGTACCAGGGAACTGATTTGGATGAAATTTTGTACAAAGATTGTTCGAAACTCGAAATAGGGCAAAGCATAGCTTTAACCCCGGAAATCCATTGCTCATAAAATTAATATTTCAAAATTATAAGTTAATTTGCACACAGATCAAGAAGTTGAAAATTAAATAATTATATAACAGGGAATGAACTTTAAATTTAAATCACTCAATTTCACACAATAAACACACAAATTTAATGTTATTTATATTAATTTCTTTTTAATATCAAAATTTTATCTTTAAAAACTATTTTTCTTTCCACTATCACATTGTGTATATCACCACACAGTTTGTGCCAATATTATTGCAGCATTTTGTACATACCTCGCCCCGACAAATTCATAGCATTCGGACATCCGTTTCCATTTATGTACTGTTTCAAATGGACCAAATTCCATTCTTAGACTTATATCCAACTCATTTGGATTTCGAAGTTGTTCTGTTATCACTTTTGCTATGTTTTGCATCCTTGCGGATTTATCTATGACAATGTTTTATATAAATATAAATTATAAATACAATACGATATAATATAGCGACACAATATACAAATATTTAATTATTATGATAATTTGCCTGCACACGAGAGTCTTAGTTGAGTTGAATGGTATATAAGTGGACCAATGGTCCGGATATTGGTTTTACAATTGGGAACATCGTTATGATTACAAAAAGAACTAAAATAAACACAAAAATAGGTCGGTGAAACATAGGTATAATCTATTACAATATTTAATATCAAATAGCGTAATGGAAGTTATAATTACCCAAGGCTTTGAAAGAGGAATGTTGGGAAGACAGCGTGGAAGAGTATGTTGACCTTTTAATAATTTAAAATACTTTTCGGCAAAACTATTTGCAACAATATTTTTATTTATCGCACTTTTAATTGAGTTTTGACAGATTGACATTTGAGTTTTGACATTGATATTTCAGACCTGTGTGTGTTTTTTTTATTTATTCATAACCATGGTTAACAAATTTTAAGTTCTACCATTTTTTTCCACCCGATTAGACGTAGTTTAATTAGTTAAAATAAGAAAAAAGAAAATAATAAATAAAATGGTAAACATAAAAGCTACGACACCTAGATTTGTTCCCATGGATCTATGGAACTAGGTAAATAATTTCTCCCATTTTCCCATTACGGATTTTTAAAGTCGGCAGCATTATAATACTTGTCAGTTTGTGATTCTTTTGTCTCTGGAATTAAATAACGAAGTTTGTTTCTTTTGTAATTTGTATTTTCCTAATTTGTTGAGTAATATTAAATCTTATGATTTAATAGCTTTTTAAACTTGTTTATTAATTTATTTGTGTAATAAAATGTCTTCTCCGGTGAGTTTATTAACTG
Source organism: Phoebis sennae (assembly GCA_001586405.1). Lineage (NCBI taxonomy): Eukaryota > Metazoa > Arthropoda > Insecta > Lepidoptera > Pieridae > Phoebis > Phoebis sennae. Next base: position 10,537 of record LQNK01001779.1, on the reverse strand, counting down.
ATAGTGTATTTTGTATTGTTCAATTTAGAGGTGCTGTTTGATGTTTTTGTTTGCAGGTTGAGGAAAGTGTGAGGCGCAATAGCGAGAGTGAAGCTGGTGACCCGGAGACGCCAGAGCACGATCCACATTATGACCCCATTGTATCTTTGCCGCTTGTGGACATTCATACGAACGAGGAAGATGAGGAGGAGCTCGTAAAAATTCGCGCCAGACTCTACAGATATGATACCGGCGACCATGAATGGAAGGTTAGCGTCTGATGTTCCTAACTATTGTTCTAAAACAAAAGAAAAATCTTTATCAGAACAAAATATTTTATACATTTTTTTTTACTAAAGTAAACTTAAATTATAATATACAAGTATGTGCCACTGTAATTAGCGTACTAAATGTGCCCTAATTAATCTAATTTACTGAAGATTATGATAACATTAATTGGATTTTTATGCTCAAAACAATAAATTTAATTACCAAAACCTTATAGTATGTTACAAATAATATTGTTTAACAATTAGGAATGTCATTAAGTAATCATGGGCAATTTTTTGTGCACAGAAATTTAAGAAAAATATTTATGAAATGCTTTTTGAATGATTTTCTTTGTTAGATGTAATAAGACAATAAAAAGGGTTGTTTGAATTGTACATACAAGCAAGTTTACTTATTTACCTTATTTTATTCATAGAAGAATTAAAAAGAAAAATGGTTCTGTGTTCTCTGTTTAGTTTGTATAGTGTGCATAAATAAATAAATTATTAAATTAAACAAAATTATGTAAAATTCAATCCAATTAAATTTGTTTTAATATGATTGAGGAACATACATTGGAAAATAATATAATCACATTAATAATATAATAATTATAAATTATGGCAATGTTTTTCTAGGAACGAGGCACAGGAGATATCAAATTGCTCCGTCACAAAATAAATCACACTGTGCGAGTGGTTATGAGAAGAGACAAGACACTGAAAGTATGCGCAAACCATTTTATAACACCAGACATCAGGATGAATGTGCACTGTGGATCAGACAAAGCGTTCAATTGGTCAGTTTTTGCTGATTATGCTGATGAGACAATGAAACAAGAGCTGCTTGCTATTAAGTTTGGTAATGCTCAGAGTAAGTTCAATTTTCTTGAATTCATTTTTTTGCATGTTTTATATAGTTTTGGCTAATTAAATGGGAGAGAGTGCTGACTCCTGACATACAGGTTTTCTTAGTTTTGGAGTCAGACACTTAATAATTAAATGTATGTATAGATTGTGCCAATAAAGAATTTATTTATTTGTAATTTAAAGAAAATTACAAAATCTAGTAACTTTGAGTGAAAGATATATACTTTTCTTGTCTTTCTCTTCAGGTCTTAATACTGTTATTGCCTATACTTAATCTTAAAAAATTGTAAACAGTATTTTTGTCTCAATACTGTTACAACCTTTACCTAGTCTTAAAAAAATGTAAACAGTATTTTTTTTAAATAATCATCTATTGCTTAAAATAATATAATATTTAGATTGTTGATAACCTGGCCTCTTTATCTTCTTGTGAATATCATATTGCCACATGTGTGTATAATAATTAGAAATTTTTATAACAGATGCTGAACTATGGAAGGCAAAATTTGCTGAAGCTCAAGAAATTGTTAGAACAAAATGTAGTCTCTACACTCAAGATCCATCATCTGATGATGAGAGTAGCATCACCAGGAGTGAGGATACTGACACCCCAGAACCCAAAAGTGCTGATAAAACTCCAGATGAAGACTCCAAGAGAGACTCGGAAACTAACGACTCTGATGGTGTTGTATTGAAATTGAAAGAACTCAAAGTGGATAGTGAAAAATCTGAATAATTTTAGTTGGTTCATAGCCAATTTTATATGGAATAAGGATGTGGTCTGTCTGAATCTATTATTGTTGCAATATTTTTAATATTAAATGTTTATCAATCTGAATATGATTTGTAAGTTCAGGATCACTCTCATGTTATCCTAGAATACTTATTTTTAATGATTAAAAAACAATACAGTGAGTATTGATTATAAAACTTCAACAAAGTAAGAATGATGTATTTTATGTTGCGTGGTGACTTTTTATTTGAATGCCAAAAATGCAGTATCATATGCATTATACAGATTTTGTTTGGCAATAATTGTAATGCACCTGAATTTTTGTGATGTGTTTGCAGCATGTTTTATTATAGGTCTAGCAATATATACATTAGACTGTTATTTATCACTGCCAATTATAAGATTCTTTCAGATGGCTATCCTTTTGTGATTTTAAATTTCCATAGGTTTTAAAACATTTATTTCTATTCACAAGTCATAATAAGTTTACACTTTTAATAATTCATAGCATTCTTTGAAGAATAAAATAAGATTAGAATTACTTTTTTTATAATTTCATTCACTAGGATAAACTGATGCTTATTTTCAATGACAATTTTTAAATTTAAAAGGAAACATTTCTTCAGAAAAGTGAAAATTTATATTATTGTTGAAAACAAGCATTATCATTGTATAGATTTGCTGACTTTGTGATAATGGGATTTGATGAAATCAACGAGTATACATGTGGAGTATCAGAAATTTATTACTTTTTATATGACATATCAAGAATGAATTAAACTTAGCTAGTAATCATCTTAAGAGATAATTTTGCTTCGAATAAATAGCATATATTTTGTTTTAATAACTGATGGAACAGTTTTGTATATAGATGTAAGCATTTTCATATAGAAAATTTGTTATCTTTCATTACACATGTAATAACAAATTCTTATGATTTCATTACACACAAACAAGCAATAAAACAAATGAAGTTTTCTTTCACACCTTTATTTCTTTGGTGTACAAGTAACTCACACCCGTGCATCACACATCAATGAATAACAAAAATTCAACTCTACTAAACAAAAAAACACACAGCTTGGTGGCTATTAAAATAGCCATTAAAAATCATATATGTACATAATATCAATTTCTTTAGAAATAAAAAAAACAATACTACTATTTTGAAGTTTAAAAATATATTCTTTACAGCCAAATTTTAAAACATATTTTTTTTCAAAGGAAATGACATAGTAATGAGGCCATTCAACTTTCGTATAAAATAAGACATCTTGAAACTTAAAAAAATATGGAATGTATAATTTATCTGAAATTAAAACTACAATTCATCTTTGAATTGAATCTCATGAAGTTGAAATGACTGTAATATGTTGAGCCTTTGAGCCATTTCTCTTTTCTTCTCATCTGCTAGTTTTCCGCTCATTACTTTTTTCACTCTTTGGTTTTCAGTCTTTACAAACTCATCTCCTTTTTCTAGAATTTTCTCCATCAGAGTCTTATATATTTTTCCAGTGCTTGCATTCTGTAACAAAGTAATTTATACTTGTAAAATAAATATATATTTATAAAATGATTTACTTATGCCTCACATGGGTAATTTTGCAGTACTAGAGATGTCTTATTGAACACATAAGATTTTGGGGTCCTTTTGAAATGTAAAACCATTAAGGTATAATATTTATTTTACTATCATGCTTTAATATGGTACATGATTTAATCAAATTATCATATTGTAATACAATATGTCAGTAATGATATTGGTATACTTATTCATAATAATAAATAATCATAACAACAAAAATTATGGTTCTCTGGGATGAGGATTATGCCCTGGGCATTGGCCCCATGTGACCTTATGGGTAAAGACATCTAATTTTAGTCTGGATTGCTACAGCTAAATTATAACTTATGTGAAAAGTTATAAATTCATCATTGCTTACCTCTTTTGGTAGTTCATTTACTGAGCCTTCCACTTTTTTTAGTACATTAATTTTATCATCTTTGTCAGCCTTCATAAATTCAATAGCAAGCATATCCAAGTCTCTTATACAACCTGGGAGGCTTAGATAAATTCCAGTATTTTCTCTCACAAAACGTCGCAGCTGATCTGTAGTAAATCCTTGATTATCATCAAAGGTAATTGGCTCACTCTTTCCCTTTAGGAATAATTTAACGATTGGAAAGTTCTCTTTTGTAGCGCCGTATTTTCGAGCGAGTTCTTCATTATCTCTTTCTCCATAATCCTTTACTCCAACTTCGGCAACTACCAGGTCACTGATGTCCTTGGCTTCCTTAGCAACTGCGACAAATGCATCGTGTTTATCGCCATACGGGAATGCTACATCGAATTTAACAAGAGATGCAGAGAACGCGTTAACTATTTTATTGAAAGAAATATCGTCCAATTCTATAGAGCCACTCGAAGCAGACACTTTATAAGCTGCAGGAACTGTGAATAGAATTGACAGAAACAGCAAAAACTTCTCCATTTTCAGCTTATCCACGGACGACTTAATTATTACTAGAAAAGTCTAAATTATTTGAATACTATCAAGCGCGCTTTTATTGAACAAATCAATTATCGCTATTATCAAAACCGCTGTGTTGACTTTTCTAGACTGACAGCGATTATTGAACCGGTACAATTTGTTTTCAATGATATAAACAATGATATAATTGACTACCTAGATGGTGATATTTACGAGGCAAGGTTTAAATTTATTAATGTGAATAAAGTTTTTAAACAAAACAAAAATATACAATTTTATGAACTATACAGTAAATAAAATGAATGCTTTATTGTACATAGGTTATAAAAAGGATTACAGTGATTGCGTAGAAATGGCCGTGGAGCGATGTGATTGGTTAAGCACAAAGTAAGTTTGTTTTCAATTGCTAAAAGGAAATTGAAAACCAATAAACCAAAATAATACAATAGATGTTTATTGATATCGTTCATTAGATCTAGTTAAATGTAAAAGTAAAAACATCTTTCATTTAGGATATGGAATTGTATTATTCTAATCTAAAGTACCTATATAATATTTACATATTTCTGAGCACTATCAATGAACCCCGCTCTAGGCTTAGCCTGGCTAGCGGAGCCTTACAGTGATTAACAAAAATAAATTAAATTAAACGGTCTGTCACTAAAGGTTGACAAACCAATCGTAAAAAGCGGGTGGGATCAATGCGAGTAGCAACGCACAGTCACCGAAATGTAACCTATAGAAGACTGAAAATCCTTAAAGATATATTAAGCTTTTAATTTACAGTGCTTAGTTTATAGTAAAAATATTTTCAAAATAAAGACACACGGATAGACAGATAGAGACGAACATGGCGGAAGTGTGTGGATTTGAATATCCTATTGGATAACATTATTTGAAAGAAATATTAAAGTTAATAATAATTGGGGACTTGAATCGCACTCGCTCTTTACCAGTTATTATTTTTATTCGTATGACTATTATTATGAAACACATCAAAGTAAAGAACAATTTTATCGTTGATAAGATTTAATGTACATTTTGTTTCAATTTAAATTTGTAGTGCAAATATGTATGGTTTTCTCATAGTTCTTGTTCAAATTTATTTTGTAAGAAATGAAAATATTCACAAAAGCGACAGAGGCGAATATGGTAAGACGGTAGTCAACCATAAAGCCATTCACTTAATTCGATTATACTTATTTAATATAATACGATTGCAAGTCAAATTTAAGTATATTTGAGCCGCCCAAAACTTAGGAATTAGTGTAAAATCATAACAAAGAACTATTTAAAATATCTCATTAAAGCTACATAATTTTTACCTATACTTGAAAAAAAAACTTGCAAAATTGTATCAATAAAAATCAGTTGGTGCCTACTATTCTATTCAGGTTTTATTTATTTTTCAGTCTTAAATCAAAAACCCAATGCACCTTTGGTTAACAGTAAGTATATGACAGTTAAACCAAAATCAGATGTTCTATTTAAACATTTTTTGTTTCATATGTAGCTTTTTGACGAGACGATATGATATGTTACTTAATAATGATGTATGTATTTTCTAGATCCTTATAAATTAATGAGCCTACAGAAAAACGTTTATGTTAATAAAGCGCAAGAAGAAGTTGGCTCTCGGTGGCCGTTGGGTGTTGTATCTTACTACTTTGATAGTCAAAGTTATGGTACGTTTGTCACAATTTATTACGAAGAACATATTGTTTTTAATAGGTTTGCTACGATTATTATAATCCTCATCTACGAATTTACCATTTTTTTTAAATACATATTTCTTGTTTGTGATGCCTGTAGTAAAGTAAATACGCTCCTACATCCACATTTGTATCTTTATTTAGATATTACCAAATAAATTAGTTGCTACTTGCTACGCAAAGCTTAATTCATAAATAATGGAATAATTTTGTTTATTCCACAGATAACATAATTGCGGAGCGTCTAAGATCGGTGACAAATATTTTGGAGAGTTCATCGTGTTTGAAATTTAATTCGCTCTCACAGATACCGGACAATATCACGTGGATTCATGTCACTAATCCAAATCGAGAAAGACAGTGTGTTCACGAAACAAAGAGTAAAGAGGATGGTGAAATTGTACGTTATTGTCATAATCAATTTAAATTTAAAAATGAAATACTCACTCCTATTATGAACGCCTTTAAGATCCACATTCTCTCTTCCTTACATGTTTCTTTTGATGTAACGAGCCCTTCACGAATCCTGCTCTTAAATTTGTAGACTTTATAAAAAGAAAGTAATAATATGAGGGTATTAAGTTTGTACTTAATTGCGAAACATTTTTACGGGGAACCTGTGTTATCCTCTGTTAGGAATTTATGTTGTTCTCAGCGTACATAACATATCGTGTCGTCAGACATTAGTTTTAGGATACGATTGTCTTAAGGAAAATGAATTATTACATGCTTTACTCCATGCTGTTGGGTTGAATGATGAAGTCGTACACCCTCATCGCGATCGCTATATACGGGTGCTTTGGGACAATATCCGGCCAGGTAATATATCATTTACAGAAATTATAAATATTTATGTTAAACCAACTAAATTTTTTTTTCAGATAGTTCATTTTCTTTATTATGTGCTCAAAAAAGATAATTCATTACTCAAATAAAAAAAACTGTTGTTCTACAAGAGGTTTACTACATTTACATAACGCAAACAAATACAGTACCTTTACCTTTTAAATAATATATGTACGTAACGTAATAATTTTACTTTTGTGTAGAATACCGTAAATTATATAGAACTCAACCACAAGATGCAACAAAAGCATTGGTAGAATACGATCCGCTGAGTATCATGCAGTTTCATGACCGGGCGTTCAGTAGTAACGGACAACCAACGATAGTTCCGATAGTGAGTATTATAGTATAATTAAAATATTATGATATATGAAATATGTGCATTTTCCTTATTGTTATTTGTACTAAATAATGTCGTAGTACTTAAGTTGCATATAGGTATGTTCTATCGATATTCAGTTGTTAGTCCATTTAATGTTGTATTTGCTCGTGTACGTTTACTCCTTCGCTGCGTAATTTCTTTTCTATTTCCTAAAAAAGGGGTCTACGTGAACCCATTTTAGCAGTAGCTATACAGGTAAATAAAAAAATTCAATTGCAATTTCAGATACCAGGATTAACCATCCACCCATCAGAAGAATTATCACAGTTAGATAAAGCGAAACTAAGTCTATTATTTGATCACGAATGCAACAAAAGAAGAGTTGGGGATCTATTAGATTCCTGTAAAAACGCATTCCATTCTAAACTAAAAGGTGCGAAAGATTTGAGTCATTCCCAAGAAAATGATATAAATAATAGTCAAGGTGTGCAATCTGATGGAAATAATAAAAGTAATGAAGCTGTTAAAGAAAGTCAGGAAGAGAATGACGATAAATCTCAAAATGTTGATAATGATGGAAGTAAATCAGACAATAATGATGAAAATGAGCCTGATGAGGTTAAAAACGAAAGTGAAAAAGCAGAAGCTAGTGTGAATCAAGAAGAGGGAAGTGTAGTTCAAGAGAATGTTATTGAGGAAGAAAATGATGATCAGAAGAATGGTGAAACTTAGAATATATGCAAATTAAACTATATTGAATTTCATTTAACCATAAAATTGAACAAAAAAAGTTCATTATCACCTTCCCAGAACATCATTTCTTAAAAGCCACTGATGCAAATACCCCAATAAATTAAAAAAATACCCCCACCTACACATTATCTTATACCTTTAATTATTGTGGGCTGCTACATTAATAAAAAAGTAAATGAAGAAATGAATATAACAGTTATTAACAGCATTTATTGTCGTTTAAATTTATTTGCAGTAATGCTTTGCATGCGAAGCGTACATTGTGACTTGTAGATCAAGTTCAGCTTCTGTACGTCAGTGAAACTGAGTCCTTGCCAGTGGCCCATGGCCCAACCATCGTTCTGAAAAAACGTTAGTTATAAGGTCAGACCATAATAAATCATACCAAATAAAAAAATCGGACCATAGTGTGAATCACATTTTTTACAATATAGTAAATAAGAAAGGGGTAGTGTGTTTTATTAGTTTCAGCACAAATGTAGATCGGTCTATGCTCTATGATGAGGGACCTTACGTTTTCAGCATGACGTTCAAAATAAAATTTAAAAAAAATGTTTATAGTGGTTATACTGAATCTTATTGCAAAAAATCTAAGTATTTATGCAGAATAAAAAACAGTTTTACCCAAATAGGGTACATGATGTTCGTGACACCATTTTTTATCTGTAGCCATGGATAATGCATGACGCTTTGGTAATCATACGCGAATCCCGCGGACGCAGCCGGGGGGAGCTTTTGGGACATTTCCTTCTTAATTTCTGAAATTTTAAAATTATTCAGTAAATATGATTACTTTATTTATTTTGTTATACTTACTAATATTATTATTATAATAAGATTCAATCTTTACTAATATCAAAAATGCGAAAGTATCTCTGTCTGCCTGTGTTTCCATACGCTTAAATCACTGAACCGATTTGGATGAAATTTTGTGCAGAGTTCTTTGATTCTGGAAATCCGAACTGGAACCCTTTCTCTACTTCACTGACCTAATTCTGTCCACCTTTCTTTTTTCTAATTCTCGTGTAAGTGTTTGCTATTTTGCTTCTGACAAAGAAAAAGACCATAGGGAAAAATATAGTAGTACAATAATAATCTTCCTATAAAAGAAAAAAGGCAGGCTGTTTATCGATTTATGATTTGGTTAAAAATCGATTAATTGTACTAAACCTGGTGTCAGTTTGTCCCATAGTATCTTCAAAAACGAATCTCGATCATGCATATTGTGCTGATGGTCCAACCCCAGAACATGCACGAATAAATGTAACAAGTCGTTAACCGAATTAAAGCAGTCGTTATTAATGACTAAAATCTGTAAAATTTAATAATCTGTAATTAATGGGAAGTTTATTGAATATAAAATTAATTGGTGATATTTTTTGTCGAAATTTAATTGAGATCGTTGCTAAGAGGAAAATTACTGTAACAATGTTATTATTGATTTTTTATACTGGAATTTCTTCAATACGGTTATTTCATTGATGTTATTTTTTATCATACGTGAAATTAGATTGGGATAAAAACATGTTCGCTTTGCTTATTGAAACTATACCATATATTTTTAGATGTTTTGACTATTGCAAATTATTGTAACACTATTGTGTACTTGAGATTAGTGAACTTTTTTGCCATATAGCCACAACTAGATACAAATTTTACAACAGTTAAATCTTAAATTTTTACATATAAAAATGTCTCAATTTATGAATCACTAGTTGTTTCTCGAAGCCGAATAATCGAATGTAAAGTAATGAATGTTTGTAAACGAATGTTGTATAAATTATATTCAACAGGGAAAATATAGATTCAATAGTAAAATATTTTTTAAAATCAGTCCAGTACATTCGGAGCATATTAAATTCAAACGAACGAAAATCAAATCATTCCTCTTTAAATATTAGTGTACATGCTATCATACCTTATTTCCATTAGGTCTCCCAGGAGGAGGGCACTGGCAGCCCGGTTCTGACGATCTCACCAATGTGAGTATGTTAGCGGCGTGACGACGTAAAGGGGAAGAAGCATTTGTATTGCGTTTTACTCGTTTATATTTTACTAAAATGTAAATATATTGTGCTTTGAAAATATCGAATATGACAGCCATATTAGGAATAAATGTTTCTTTTTGTTAGCTAAATGCAATTTAAAATTGTAGGACTTCATAAAAGTTGTTGATTCAGACGAATTTTAACAATTATTTTTTTCTGTTCGGTGTGAATTTTCTCGACTGATAGTTTAACTAACATAAAAAGGATTAAATCGGATCGTAGCTCTTTAAGCGCGATCAAACAAATAAACGAACTCTCCAACTTTTTATTACTAGCATTGATAAGCATTGGCCCGCAACTTCTATTTGTTAATGTAAATTAAGTATCGTGTAAAAAAGGTCCAAATTCTTAAACCCAAACAAAATAAAATTGTAATAATAATTGGTTAGAATTATAGGATTCCTACAAATATAGGTTTAACAGGCCTAAACATTATACTAACCTCTTTTAGCCAAAACAACCACTTTGTCAGTTCCTTCATCATCCTTATTTAAGACTTCATTTTCTTCATCT
>LQNK01001778.1:30837-48944 GCA_001586405.1 Phoebis sennae | reverse complement strand
CCGACCGGTCCTCCATCCGCCACCCGGAGGACGCTCCCCTACGCCGTGATGGGCCAGCGCGTTAAATATAAATCTATATATAAATATAAATCTATATATAAATAATATAAATCTGTTGTCCAAATAATTTCTCACATAAAAATCCTTAATTAATTTATTAACGTTGATTATCCATTAATTGCATTTAATTGAAGCGTATATCTTGAGTTTCCTGTTTGAATACAATTAATCATTCTAAATTCAAAACTAACCCCAAACTGATTGGCTGACGCCGACCTCACTGCGCTTGCGCAACGACACGCTTCAGCTCGTCGGATAAATGTCGTGCATTATCACGAAAGTTGCATCTTTAATTATTGTTTAGCCCTGATTTATCCTGCAATCGAAGTTCTTTGCATGGTTAGTTTATAAATGTTGTATTTTTAGTTCAAGGACCATACGTAAGGCACATATTATTTAAATTTATTTGCCGTGATCTGAAGTATAGGTACATATTCAAGAAGATAAACATCTTTATTAATTATTTATTTATTTAATACAAATAGAACGGTTACAAACCACTTACACTATTTATACTAGAAAATTAAATTATTAACGAAATAAAAATTATAAATTATTAAATTTATGGGACCGAAAAGAATCTTATACTCATTAACTATATTGTTCACGGTTTAATGAACTATTTTTAATAAACAATGTCTCACTTATGTTCTATATCAACTCATGTTCTTCCGCAACTAATAAAAATTTTTGCCAAAAATAGAACCGACTTCGTCGCTCTAAAAAGTAGAAAATAACTTTTATTTCATTTTTGTTTAAATCTATACAAAGTCGGTGCCTTTATCTATTTACAATTTAACAAGATTTTGCACCGACTTTGTATACATTTCAACAAAAATGCAATAAAAGTTATTTTCTACTTTTTAGAGCGACGAAGTCGGTTCTATTTTTTGGCAAAAATTTTTATTTTACCCTTTTTAGTGTCCTGTGAAGGGTAATACCATCATCTAGTCACAATTCAGTTGATATATACATCATTAAACCTTAACCGCACAGCTTATTCCGTTGATTTTCGAGGAGTTCCCTAGAAAATCTTCCACATGGATGATCAGACTTGAACCAAATTTTTATGGGACTACACATGAACTCTACTCTTTCGAATGCAAAAAGAATTTTCCAAATCGGTCCATAAACGCCGGAGATATGTCGTAACATACATAAAAAAAAAAAAAAACGGTAGAATTGATAACCTCCTCCTTTTTTTGTAAGTCGGTTAAAAATGAAGTTGTCGTTCTTTTTACTGAAATAATCTTTATTTAAAAAAATCGCAAAACATCTTAAGAATTCTGAAGATACACCTCTCAATTCTCATATTATTTCTTTCTATGATCATGGTATATCATTTCTAGGTCAAATATAGTCATCTGTGTAACTTTAAACACTCCTTCGTGTTCTTTAATTTTATATTTTTTTCTTATATATTTTTTTCTTTACAGTAAACGCGGGCATTTCATTACAACATGCGCCTGCTTGTCCGGAACCTTACGGCGTTCAGGTAAATATTTGCCAATTAATATATAATATATATAAAAATGAATCGCAAAAGGTGTTGGTGTGCCCATAACCCAACAATGTCTGTGTCAATTTAGCCAATTCTTTTTTTGAAATATTCGTTGAAGTTCAATGGTTTTTACGGGGAGAAATATTCGAATAATTGCCAGAAAATCCCTAAAAACAGCCCTTTTCTTTTCTCATACAAACGTTTTCTAACTAAAACGTAGAGTCAATTTGAGCTTTATTAAAACGTCAAAGAGTTGCCATGATTATAAAATAGGTAAAAACAAAAAACTGCTACATTCCAAATCTTTTTGACAGAACGAAGTTTGTCGGGTCCGCTAGTTTGTTATAAATTGAGGCCACATTAATAAATTTCTTTCTTACCATTATATAATGTATAATAACATATAACTCACTCACTGACATACTTTTTTTCGTAGCTGGAGCGAAACGTTTAATACATATAATTACATATTTATTGTATTTGACTCACGTATAAGGGACAATGGAATATCTTTGGAAAGTAGAAAGCATTAGAATAAGAACACTATATAACAAATATTCACCCACGATCCTTATTAAAATAATACTCGCAATATAGATATTTAGTCTTCTCATCAAGATATGATCAAAAACCTATGAGGAGGGAGAACAGTTCAGAAACAACAACTAATGCACAATATAGCCTTATAGCACTATAGCCGTATTGAAAATAATAAATATTATATTAATTAGGAATTCTAGTTGCGCCGCGTTTATCACATAAGAGTAATAAATTTAAGGCCAATTATAAATTAATTCATACATCTCTATGCTCATTTGCCGCAATGCAAAGCTTAATTCAACAATAGATATAGTAAGACCTGTAACTTTGAAAACGTTACGAAGTTTTACGAAAAAAAATACATTGGTACAGAATGTGACAGTGAATTACAATCGGAAGCTTATAACAAAAACAAAATGTTCTGCCCTCGGCCTCACTTGCTTTGCGGATAAAAAATATCATATCAACTAATTTAGCTAGTAACCTATCCGTGTACGAAATTTTATCGAAATCCAGTCTGTAGTTTAAGTTTTTCAAACAAATATCCAAACCACCAAACTTTTACATTTATAATATTAGTACGATTACAATTAAACGTAAATGTACATGTAAATTTAAATGACGTTCTAGAAGCGTCTCAATAGAGACCTATTTAGAAAATAAACATTTTGACTTGACTTAACAATGATCTGTAATTAATTTAAATGTACTTCCCCAGGCGTACGCACACCCCGAGCTCTGCGACCAGTTCTTCCTGTGCACCAACGGCACGCTGACGGTGGAGACCTGCGAGAATGGCCTGCTATTCGACGGCAAGGGCGCCGTGCATAACCACTGTAACTACCACTGGGCGGTCGACTGCGGAGAGAGGAAGGCTGACTGTGAGTTCTGTCTTTAAAATTTTATTTAAAAGTTTTTACACATGTGGCTACAGGTTAGAATACATATATCGCCACCCCATTCCCACCCGTGGGTGTCGTAAGACGCGACAGATTCTGCGACATGAAATCTTCAGCAATAAAAAAGTGGGAGTCGAGCATTGCACGATTAGGCCTAGCTCGCACCACCCGACAGAAAATCCGCGTGAAGCAGTAATACACTGTGTTTCGCACAGTGAGCGGACGTTTATCACATCACAAACCTCATGTTTAAAATAAGCGCAAAGAGATATGTTATTTTAAAATAAACAAGAAGAATTGATCAGATTCGTTAAACATCAGCTTTACCGGTCCATTAGATGCACTATTGACGTGCGTGTAGATGGAAGAAAATATTTTTAAAAAGAGGTTCTATTTATCATTTTTCCCACAAAAGACCTTATAATGCTAATCTTTTATTTTATTATTCCAGTAACGCCCTACTCAACACCTGGTTGCGAGTACCAATTCGGCATCTACCCGGACAGCGAGGAGTGCTCCACCAGCTACATCAAGTGCGCCTTCGGAGTGCCCCAACAAGAGCCCTGCACCCCCGGCCTGGTGTACGACGAGAGGATCCACGGCTGCAACTGGCCTGATCTGCTCGTGCCTTTTTGTAACCCTGAAGGTGAGAATTCTATTATAGGGCTACTATTTTTTAGTAAGACGAGAAGTCAATTAATAGAACTTCATCCTCAATAAACTGTATAATATATAAGAAAGAAAAATAACACTTTTATTTTGACTCAAACAAAAATACACAAGAGCATAAAGATTGACAAACAATTAATAGTTAACAACGCAACGGTATTACATGTTTTATAATTCAATAAATGTTAATCAATTACTAAAATGCTTTAAACCGCAAGTTCTAATAACTAATAATAATTACTATCTAAATAAACTTTAAAGCATAAGTAACTAAATAATACATTTCTAGACCCCGAATCTTACTAATAAAATTGTGTTAAAAATTAAGAAGATTGTTAAATTGTAATTATTCTTTCCAGCTGTGGTCGGTTTCAAGTGCCCCACCAAAGTGCCAGCAAACACCCAATCCGCGAAGTTCTGGCCCTTCCCTCGGTTCGCCGTCCCAGGAGACTGCCACAGGCTGATCACCTGCGTCGAAGGCAACCCTCGTCTCATCACCTGCGAGGAAGGCAAGGTCTTCGATGACCAGAACCTGACGTGCGAGGACCCAGAAATCGTGCCCCATTGTGGTCATGCGTAATTGAACAATTTGACAAATGCAAGACGAAAACGAAGCTACAGAATGTTTATTAGACTTTTGTCAGACTCAAAATAGGTTAAGTGTCTCTATGACATCTGTATTTTTATTAAACAAATTAAATACTGCTTGGATTACGCTCTGAGTAAAATTTGAGGCTGCGATAAAAACGAAAATCTAAAATGCTCAAATGATGAAGTACAAGAAAAATACTCCCGAAAATCTTTAATCTATATTCAGACAATAATTTCGTTTTCGTCTTGTAATCTAAATATTATTGGAATATATTTCCACCGAAACCTACTATTTATTTATCAAATCTAATATATTTTATCATAAACTGTTCAACTAAATCTAATATATAATTCTCAAACAAATATCCTATCATTTGTGCGTGATATTAGTTACCGTAGTTTAAAAATATATTATATATCGATTATAATATATTAAAGACTTTGTATATATATTTTCATAATGCTCAGTGTAAATAAAGAATGATTGAAATGTAAATAGATAAATATTGTATATGAGAAAAAAATAAAATGTTTTAAAATTTTCACTGCGTATTTTTTAACCTTTTTTACATACGTATTTGCGCATGGTAAGTGGTTCTTTAAGAAGTTAAATACAGCCATATCAGTCAATATTGATCACTGTAGAAATTTGTGTCCGAAGACTATAGAATGTTTTTTTTTTTAAATTGAGAAGTACTGTCATAGTTTATATTAAAGACATTAAATTTATACAACATCGTTATTATCCGTTGACTTGATAATAAATAAATAAATTTTATGATATTTTATTAAACGATGTACATATTACATCTAAAATATTCATGTGAAGACCTCCTCATATAAATATTCTTTATTTTAATATTATAAGTAATGCAATTTTCTATTGTGCTTTCTTCCTTACTTTCATCAGTTAGTTTCCCAAAATCGGAAATCAGTAGGGTAATAAATGAATTAAATAAATAGTAAAAGGACCTTTAACCACTTGAGCGCCTAATCACAAAATTGTTATTTTTGTTGGACGACGAATTAGTGAATCTGGGTATAATGGTGTAAAGTAGAAATAGTCTAAAATATTTTCTTAAATATTTCGCATTAAGAAGTGACTTGTTGCTCCTGTCCCGGTATTAATTTGTCCATAGTATGTATGTATTTACAAAAAAAAGTTATCTAGTTTGCATAGTACAGGCACAGATAATATAATATGTACAGGCTTTGCTTAGTTTGGGACTGGCGTTGTGTTCAATGTCTCTGTATATTTATTTATTCATATAAAAGTATAAATAAAAAGTGGTTGTTTGCTTACTCCTTGAGAAATGAATACGCAATAAGCTGTTTTGTCGTTTTCTACAACCGCTATTTACAAGGTTGTGATCTTTCTCTCGGCTTTAATATTGAAGTTTTTCTTTCTTGACGTTATTATGAGTGAAGGAAATTACTGTAAATCGTCTTAACCTATTATTATTCAGACCATGATATAAACAAACTATCTTGTCTGTCCTACTAAAATCTTAAATAATCGAAGCATCGGCTACAGCCGCATTATATAATTCCTATTTGAGATATTTTATAAGTGTATAAAAATATTTTAGTCTACAGAATTAAATCTATGCTAGTCTAGTCTATACTTCGCCTACTTCAACCTCCTTGCTCTTAGGGCGTGGCTTAGGCTTGACAATTCGGGGTTGTCTAGAACACCCGCAACTTCTTGCCTCGAACGGTGAAGCTGTGGAACGACCTTCCATCTGCGGTATTTCCGAACATATTCGACATTAGGGCCTTCAAGAGAAGAGTGTATTTGTCCATCAAAGGCCGGCAAAGCACCTGTGATACCCCCGGTGTTTCAGGTGTTCATGGGCGGCGGTGATCACTTAACATCAGGTGACCCACTTGATCCTATGCCTGCTCTGCCATAAAAAAAAACATCCAACTCAGCTACCGCATAGAAAATACACTTTTAGTCCATGAGATAAATTAAGCTACAATATCCACCTGAATAGGTGGTAGGTTTTACTAGGTTATTCTGCTTAGTTATCTTAGTAGAAG
The DNA here is from genome assembly GCA_001586405.1 of Phoebis sennae. Taxonomy (NCBI): domain Eukaryota; kingdom Metazoa; phylum Arthropoda; class Insecta; order Lepidoptera; family Pieridae; genus Phoebis; species Phoebis sennae. The sequence goes on along the minus strand of LQNK01001778.1, from coordinate 42,641 downwards.
AAACATATTTTATCAAATATATCATATTTGATAGAATATTTAATTTGTATAGTTCTGAGAAGTCTATTAAATGAGTGCCTTGTTTTACTGCAAATATTTTGTATAACGTTCCGACTTTTTGTTTGCAAGGACAAAAAAACATATTTTAGAAATGTATAAAAATATTTATTAGATGTCTACTTAATTAAACCTATGCTACGGGTCTAGTCTATACTTCTTCTACGACGACTTCCTTGCTTTTGGGGCGCTGGGGCTTGCGGCGGGAGGGCGCGCCGGAGGGCTTGGGTTTGGCCACTGGGGGGTTCTCGAGCGCGTCCAACTCGGCGTCGGTGAGACGGTCCTTGTACCAGTCTTTGCTGCAAAAGACATTTCAACATTAGTATATAGTTAACAGACATAAATTATTTCTGGAATAATATATATAACATAGCTTTTGAAACGATTAAATATATAAGTAAAGAAATTATTTAGGAGATGTAAAACAGTTGTATAAAAAAACTTTAAGTTTAAAATCGAATGTGTAGATTAATAGGGATGTTAAAGTATATGATACCCACATTAACTGGACGAGGTACATTAATTTTTTTCCAATAGTTTAATATTAAATTAGGATTTGCAGACAAAGAAAAACCTACAGTCCTAAAGGCAAGGCAATTATTAATCTAAATATTACATTGTTACATTGTTACAAGGGTTTTGTGCCCTTATGTAATATTCATAACACATGCTAAGTATTTCAATGCTTACCATTCTGGGACCTTCCTGGCCCACTCGCACTTCTTCTGCACATCGTCAAAGGCCTGGCCAAGCTTGCAGCCGGCGCGTCTGGGAATGTTGCCGTTGATGCACACGTAGAAGAACTGGCAGTCTTCAGGGTCGGCGTAACGGGGATGCGTGAGGCCAAACGTCTCGTTCACTTTTGGGCAATCGAATTGGAAAATGTCTGGAGAAGAAAAAAGACAAATGTTTGATTTTCAATCGCAAAGTATAAAGCTGGCTTACATACTATACGAACTGGGGATGTTAAGCATTTTCTGTTTTTAAATTATTTCTTGATTTAAAGGAAATGTGAATAAATAAATAATTTAATAGAAGTGTACTAAGACGACTAAGTATCTTTGTACGTGGTAAAAATCGTGCTAACCATATTAAAATTAATAACGAGTCAAACAATTTAATCTGAGATCAATGTGTAAGTAAAATATTTAAATATGTATTGTAATCTATTTAGTTATTTAATTATCACAATGTTCAATCGAGACTGAACTTATTTTAGAATACTGAAGTGCATGCTACTACTATATATTGGTTTTTGAGACACAGGTTCTTAAAAAACAGTGTATACTATATTGGGAACCTGGTTCATATAGTTATAACTTTATTTAAATGGAATCAATACATTTATTATTATTTATCTTACCAGCAGCGCTGCATCCCTTCTTCTTAGCTTCATCAGCCCACGTACAGATGCCAGTCTTCTCGTTGTACACCAGGTCATCAGGGCAGGTGATCATGTTGAACTTGCCGTCCACGCAGTAGTAGAATTTACCACATTCGTGGGGCTCTTCGTGCGCGAAGTAACCATTTTGACGGACACAGTGGAGAGCTGGGATTGGAGTCTCTGTAATGTTAAATAAATCATGAGCATAATAGCCAAAGAATCTAGAATATTATAAAGAGGATTTGATTTTTTGATTGATAGTTTGAATTGAATAGGCTCTGAAACAACTGAAGATTTGGAAGAAATTTTGTACAGAGTTTGAAAGACACAGAAAAGCAAAAGTCCTACGGGAACTAAATACTTGGGTGAAACCGCGGAGCTCAACTAGTATTTATAATGTGTCATGACATCAATTAATAATTCAATTCAATGAATGTATAAATGTCCTTTATGAATCAATCAGTAGGCATATTCAGTATAGTCAAGGTTGTTTGTATGCAAATGATTTAACAACGAATGTTAATTTAAATCTACCGACTCATAAGCCACACCATAATGGTAGTTAATTCTCTGCTATGCAGTAAAAACGGTTAACCCGTTTCATGTCATAAAACTGTCGTTATTCTGCATTGTGTAAAAGCGCTACTTCACATTTGATTACAAAAGCTGTTATCAATACATTCCGTCGCGCCAAGGCCGCGGTTCCCTTGAGAATGGAAAGTTGTTCTGAGCAAAGGTAACCTTTAGCTCGGAATAATGATTAAATTGATGCGACCAACCAGTCGCACTAAAATGGCAAGCACGTGCAGCCATCGTTCACGTGTCAGGTGACCTTTGGCATTTCCAAAGCTCGTGTGTTTACTACAAATTAAGAAGAAGACTCTAGACAGTTCCAAGAACAACTTAATCCTGACTAACTACTAATATTTCCATTAATTAATAACATTTAAAACTATATGTGTTAAAATTATTCAGTAATAAATGAATCTTTAGTATTTCTTCCAACGTCTTGTATATGTTGCCCTATGAATAAATAAGGTATCTAAAGTATGAAAATGATTCAACTTACGTAATTTGGGCCTCTGAGAGCAGTCAATATTGAACGGCAGGTCACACTTCTCATCATTAGGGTTGTAGTCGTTGAAGACCATACCATCGGGGCAGAGCTTTTCTATAATTTCACCATTTCTGGAAAATAAGGAACACTTTTATTAGGTACCAATAATGATTCTATGTAACGATAAGAATGAAAATTGTGATGTCAATGTTGTGTTTCCAAATGTAATGATAGAATTTAACCATGTTAAACCAAATGAAGGATTTAACCAATTGAAATTGGCCAGCTGTGACTCGCAAACGTTGACCCTCGAAATTTTGGATATACTTGTTAAGAAGATGTATAGAGGAGAATCATTTGTAAAGGATATTTACCTGCATTCATAGTATTTGTCGCATTGCTCTGCATCAGCGAAGAAACCATCTTCAGGACATGAGCTAGTGATTTCTGTGTCAGGATCTGAGCTGGCCACTTTGGCGGGAGCAGCTGGAGCTGGCTTTCTTTTAGGGCCTGCTGATGCTGCTAATGCTGGAATATTAAAAAAAATACATTACAATTTTGTTCATAGGAAAATCAAGCCAAAAAATTTTGAAAACTAAGAAGAGCTTTATTAAGTTTATAGCATAATGGAAGTTCAAACGCTGTTTCTAATACGTTATACATATTGTGGCCATTTTAATTATACGTACATTCGTGCGATTAGTTTTTATTTAATTTATTGCCATATATTTCTTATGACGTTTATGCTAGAATAATAATGTTTACACGTGCAACTGGTTGCCTTTCTAATCCACATTTATAATTAACAAAGTTATTAGGTAACTATTTTTAAATTTACGTTCAAAAATGTCATAGAAGGTCAAAGTTAAATGAAAATTAAATCAGAATTATTTCAGAACGGATTGGACATATACGGTACATTTCCTGCAATATGTATGTATGCACATAATTAAGTCGTTCACTTTGAGACCGGCGCAGGCGCAGACTTCCTATTTTTATGCGTCATTTAAGGTCGTGTCAGAGCTTTCTTAATTTACTATTGATATTTTTATTACTGTAAGACGATCAACTTCCTATTTCTGAATAAGAACTATTAGATTACGTTGCGAATGCAGTTCAGTAGTAAGTATTTTATGACATTAGAGGTCAACCCTACAATACAACAGAACTCTACATCTTAGTCAAGCTACACTTTAACGCTAGTTTATCTATTCGATAGCGGTAAACATCCGGTAAGTGTGACAATTGCGTTTATGAGCAACGCATCATTGTCAAATTTCGTCAGAAATTTGTCTGACAATCAACTTTAAAGAAACCATAACTATTGACGGTTTAGCGAAAGTACTCAGAAATTGGGTTATTTATCTGTTACTACTATTTCACTCGCATGAAATTTATTGCCTATTGATCAACAAAAAGTCCATACCAAATTTCACCAAAATCCATTTAGTACTTGCAGCCTAATAGACACACAAACACCCAAATTTTCACATTTACAATATTTGTAGGATACTAGGATTCAATAGTGTAAACTCTATCAGCATAATAGCAACGACATACTCGATGCTAAAGAGGTCACAAGCGTTGAAGTTTAAAGGCTGTTGAAGTTTAAACAATAAAAGGCTATCAGTATAAATATCTATAAAAGTCATTGTTACGCAAGTCTAACAATAAACTTTATTTAATGATTCAGTCGAGATGACCCATCATTTGGCAACACGCCGGTTTCTCTGTTACCTAACCGAGCGTAACATACGAAAGTGTTTGCCACTATTTAACACTCTAATTTCATATTTATCCTTGAATCAGCTGTTGCAGCACAATGAAACAGTGTCACGAGGTAATTTATTTCACATGCATTTTGTTGCGAGTGGAAAACTACAAATAAACTATTCATTCGAAAATCTGTTTAAGGGCATACAATATGTATTAGTACGAAACAAAATCGTCTCCAACTATCTGTCCCTATGTATGATTAGATCTTTAAAACGGGGCAGTGGATTTCAATGGTTTTTTTTTAATAGATAGGGATATAAGATACATAACATATAACATGCGAAGCCGAGGCAGGTAGGTAGTTTAGGACTCAAAAGTTTTGATACCCGCAATACATTCAAATGCTAACGACTTCAAACATATCTGTAGATAATAAACTATTAACATATCATTCAAGCTTTAAAATGTTCGTTAAATAGCAATCGTGAATAAATATTGAATTTATAAGTCAAGGCCAAATTAAAATAAGTAGAAATACGAGTTGCTTGATGTATTGAAGCGGGTACACTATTACTAAACGAAAACCCAAAGCGTTATAAAAAAGAAACATTCAAAACAACAACCAAAATAATTCAAAACATGTAAACAGTTAACGGTATTCCATTCCATATTTGAAAACTCACCTATTAAACACGCGAAAACTATGAACTTGCACTTGAACGCCATCTTCTGTTCTTTTTTCAAACCTACACACAACTTTCGTCACCCGGTGACCTATCCGAACTATCTCGCACTGCGCTCTATAGCGCACTGACAATAACACTTTTTGTCCGTTGTTCTTAGCTAGTGAGTACTTAAGCGAAAGGCTATACCACTTTCGCCCTCTCTGTCACTCTCGTGCACATTACTATATGGTTGTACTCTTCGCTCACGAGTTCTCCGAAACATTTGAATCCTGTTATAGGTTTACGTGTTCTGCAAAAGAATTAGCTTAATGATAATGGGTGTTAATCTATCACTAATATCCTGTTAATTGGATTCCCTAAAATACTTGCACAAATTCTTGTGATGTAATTTCTAATGGCTAAATTTCGTCATATGGGAAAAAAATATTTCAAAGAGAAATTTGTCTGCCTATGGTTTGGTCCTTTTTGTTAAATTCATAACAACTTTCAATTATATACGAATTATTAAATACTATAATATAATATAATGTAGGTATTAGGGTAAAGTTAGGTATAAAATGAAAACGTTGAAATCTTATACTAGTAAGAAAATTAACATCTTATTCAGTCCTTAATTTTTCATTGAAATATGCATTAAATTGTACCTCATCGGCGACCACGTCCTTAGTCCTTTTTAATTCCTAAGGTCCACATAAAAGTATGAAATAATGGTAAAATATTTACTTAAAAAGTAGGTGCCATAGTATGTGTAGTGTTATTTATAGACAACTGGCGGTGATAATCTCTTATAAGATAATATGTATTGCCATCCTAAAATAATATTGTATACGGAATAAAGAAGCAATCAGTTCATAATGTTTTTACTTCATTTTTATATCACATGTTGTTAGATACTATTTATTTGTTTTTTATTTTTATTCTATCTGTGCCCCGTGGTTTCACCGGAGTCTATATTCCGTTTCAGTGCAATTTTCTTTATTAAAAGATCCTTTATCCTTCTCCTGGTCCTAAACTATCTCCCTACAAATTTGCTGCCAAATCGGTCCATCAGATTTCTTTTACAGCCTGTACTAAACCCGTCTTTTATATAAATAGGCAATCGGTATAAAGAGAGAAGAAAAAACCCTATAACATTCACTGAATTTTAATATGTAGGTATAGTTTAAATGAATAACAAGCATTTTTGTGTGATATTCGAAATTTCTAATTAGAGAATAACACATTTTCTATTTTTCCAAGTGGAATTGGTGTACGAGTTAATACTCGTACACTACATGTACTAGGTATAACATTTTGCATTGCAGCGCGTCTCGATCTAGATACGAAAATAGTGAAGATTGTGGTTAATCCAGACTCGATTTGTTCTCACGCTCAGGTTGTGAGAACTCATATTGGACATTGATGATATACGCTACAACGCTTAATCTAATAAATGAGAAAGAGAAGGATCATAAACGTAAACCAGGCCATCTCAATTTGTCTATTCTCGATTCTTATCCCATTTTCTAAATTCAAAATAAGCTTAATTAATTATTATCTATTAAAAAGCTCGTCTGAATTATCTTTGAAAAAGTCCATCCCAAGCTTCCTCTTTTTTCGATTTGCAAGCACCAGTTTGAAAATTGATATATTCTGTGTCACTAACACAATTGCTATCAATACAACAATACCTCTTATGTCAAAATTCGTACAGCTGCTTAGACATATCAAAGAAATGGACATACACCCGTACGCTCGAGAAACATTACCCTCCTTCTAATTAAAACATAATCTACAAGCATATAAAGAAACATTCAGACAGACGCAGCAAAATTTACAACTTTAACACCAAAAATAATGTAGTAAGTTGTTACCAAAATCATATTATACAAATCAAAAAATCAAGATCAAACTTTTAAACTTTTAACCCCATTTGTTTCATGTTTCACGCGATAAATTGTAATTAATTCAAACAAAATGGCAAATGCATAATATTGCAAATAAATTAAAAATAAACGACACATGATATATTAGATGTAATCTCGGCGACATGGTTTTCTAAGCAACAATGATTAATGCGAATTCTAATTTATTATAAGTGTAGACGATATTAATAAAATAGAAGAGAAATGCACCGATCGTACGTACTGCGTAGGCTCAAGTTAGCTAAAGGTATAAAAAGAGTGTTAGTTACTTGCATATGCAAATGGATTACGTGATTTAAATAGTTTAGCGAACGGCGTTGGCGTTTTGTCCTTAAATAATTAACGTGGATAGAAACAAAAAGATATTAATACTGTGCTGCCCACCTACGATATGGCTAAGTGTGGACATTTTAAGAATTTAGAGTTGATTGGAAATTATGTTTGGAATTAATTCATTATTCATTCATTTCAAAACAGTTTTACACAATTTACATTTTCTTACAACATTCAAGAAAATCAATATTAACACTGTGTAAGTTTTCATTTGCGAGAGAGACTATGGATAAATATCCAGCTTCGGCTGCATTATAATCAATTACATGAGTTAAAGTATTTTAAAGGGCCACTCAACCAAATCACAAAAAGTATTATTACAATCTGAAAATTCTCCGAACAAATTCGCATGCGCTTTCAAATCTAAAGATCGCAATTAACATTCCATTATACGCAGTGGGATGACGTTAGGGAATTTCATATTATTTTATTATTACCAGTGATTGACATCTCAGGCTTCGATGCAAGGAAGCATTGGATGCAAACGGGTTTGATGCGTTCATATAATGTGAAATAATGTAATGTACGAAGATTGTATCAATGCATCGGATGCTTTGACGGAGGTACATAGCTTCTAGATTATAGTACTGATTCGAATTCAGAAATAAACATTTATGTTCATGAAGATGTTGGAAGATAAGTATGAAATTACGTCTCACGGAGGTTTCAATATTCTTCAATGGAAAATATTTCTTTATTTGCTACATGACGAATTGGATTTAAATAAATATGTTATAGAATTTGCAAAAAATATACCCTTATACTATGGTAGATAGTGTAGGATGTTTTTTATTTATTTTAATTTTGGAGGAACTATTTTCTCATATCACCTCTAAACATTGTGTATTTCTAATTTTTTAGTGTGTTCGAATCTATAAAATTAAATAATGGAAATAATAATTTAAAGATTTACATATTGTACCCACTATCGTGACTTGAATTTGTAACCTATTTTAAGCTATTTTTTACTGTAATTCTGTACATTCTTTACCGGCAATAAAGACAATTTTATTTATATTTTTTAATATGGTAACTACTGAGGTGAACTGAAAAAAATAAATAGTGTTTCTTACTTTTAAAAACGTTTATTTTGTATGGTAGTACAGTAGTACAATTCCTTTAGCTCTGGTATCTAGTAGTAGATATTAATAGTTGATTATCCTTGAATATACGAGTATATGATAAGGAACAATAATATGATTTTTAATAAATTGTATCAACCACCAAGGTTCTTGTTCAAGCTTGGTTGGTGTTAGCCTCATATTTATGACATAGCGGCGCCTTGTGGCTTCACCCACCCTTGCGTGATAGATAAAGTTGTTCCCTGGAAATAAAAGCCTTAATTGATACTATAATTTCAAACCAACTAAGAATAAAACCTATAATAGCTCCAAAATTATGCAGCTTCCAAGAAATAAACTTAACCTTAAAATAAAAATGTTTTGTTGACGGTCAGTATGTCTATGAATCTTTCACATTATACTAATTAGTGCACTTTGCATACAATTGCCTAATTATATTAGATTTTAATTACGTGACAGCATTACATTATACACTTCTAAAATGACCGAAATCTCGTATTACGAAATACATTGTTAACTAAAATTCCAATGACATAATTTTGAGGATGATTTTCGATTGCTTTAACGATAAACTTTATTATTAAGTAATTTTGTATTTTTTTCTATAAGATTTTTGCCAATTCGGAGATGAACGAATGCATATCCTGATATCCCAACACCTTACATTAACGATCCTTCGATTTGTTCCTACTGCAGAAACGCATCCTTTACCGTAGGTATGTATAGGTATATTTGATAGTGCGCCTATAAAAGCTAGGATTTAACGTTAGCCCTGACATTGGCGGTGCTCGGTAGTTCAGGATGTGGAGGTTCCTCGCGATAGTCGGTGTGATCTCGGCGCTGGGCGTGGGGGGCGAAAATGTAGAAGAGACGAATAATAGGCAGAAGAGGCTCTTGTGTAAGTAATATTTTAATTAAAATTTTGGAATATTTAATATATATTTATGATAAATATATAATTTTAATTTCAGTACGTAGACAAGTATATATTTTGTTTTAAGATATATCATGAGGATTCCGAGGAATACTCATTTTGGATATAAAGTAAATTGAAGCAATGTTTAATAGAAACTGCATAAATTATTTTTATTAAAAATAGACAGCATCCTACAGTTACATGAAGTTGATCTTCTGAAAATAAAAATCCTATTTATGATCGAAAATAACGTATAATTTTTTGGTTCGCATAAAACTTTGTACGTTTTAATTTTTATAATCTAATTACGACTTTCGGTCATTGCTACTTGCGCCACATCCAAAATTTAAAACTCACTCCCAAAAAAGTCAGCTTCATCAAATAAGCCTTAAAAATATTCCCGTACATTATGACACGTAATTGAAAGTTATGTATTTGATGCAATGAACCCAGCCGGGTTCCTGACCGCGCAACAATTATTCTGGTTCAAAGATTTACTGCTTCGTAATGAGCAGATAAAACCTTGTCATGTTCCTTTAGTTGTTCAATGTGCATTGCGTGTTAACAATCGGTGAATAATTGCTGGGGCTGTATTGAAATGGCGATGTATCGCAAAGTTGTACATTGTTTAAATCGATTAGTTTGCGAGATAATGAAAAGCGCTTAGGTTTTATGCGTCCATTTTAAATCTATATAAATACTTTAGAAGAGTTTGAATATTGCAACAATGTAATCTTATTAATTGTCTATTATAATGAAGTCTTATAGATTATTTCGACCTCCAGAAATTATTATCCAATAAATCACTAATAGAAAACTATGAGTAAGGTTTTTAGTCTATTACTAAAACACTAAAATTGAGAATTAAAAAACCTTATAATTTGAATTCTATAATTTAACATACATCAACAATCACAAAAGAGACAAATAAAACAAAGTTACTTCCCGCTGTCCGTCCATATGTCTACTTGTATTAGTTACATGCTATATATTACTTGCAAACGTCTTATTTATTAGCATCATAGTAATAGCCTTTTTATATTATTCATACGTTTTTATACTTCTTATAGTTTTCGATGAACAAGGAAGTTTGGTGAAAACGTACGCGCACCCTTACCCATATGGGTTCGGGAATTCGATCGACGACAAGAATCCACCTTTCTTGAATTATTTGAATCCCTTCCTAAACATGTTGCGGGTAAGTATAAAATGTTTAAAAAAAAATTAAGAACTATATATTAGTAAGTGCTATTGTATAAATTACAAATTTAACAATAGTCTTGAAGACGCAGTGTCTCGTTTTCGTTAAGTTTAAACTTTCTTATTTAGACATAAGTATTGCTGATTCAATCGCTTTTTAATTTTAAAATCTGTATGTATTTAAGGTTAAAATGAAATGGCAGAATAGATATAAGTTTTTTTTTACTGGTCAGAGGAAATAAAGGCTATTTTTATTTTTTTATTTATTTTATTTAAATGGCAGAAATAATACCGTCAATTTATAATTGGAACTCCTTGCAGTACATTTTTAAACTGTAATTTGGACATACGATATATATTTGTATATACTTTTCAGCCAAGCACTCTAGGATCTACAATCGCCTACGCAATCCCAGTATCCCAAGCGGTATTACACCAGATCAACATCGACCCCTTCTACCATAACAAGCTGATTATCCTATCTACCCGACACCCGGTGGTGGAATCCTCTCCCCTCTGCGCTGGGAGGAGAACCCAGATCCCCTCCCCTAAGCTCTGCAGTAACTTCCTGAACTGTTGGGATGGTTGGGCCTTTGAACAGGAGTGCCCAGCTGGTTTGCTCTTTTCAAAGGAAGGGTATTGCGACTATCCGCATAATGTGGATTGTAACAACCGATATGTGAAAGGTAAGTGATATGTTTTAATATATATAATTAAGTCTTATTTTTAGTGTTTGTAAAAAAAACAATCTTAATTTATTTTTCGTTTTTTTTGTAACTTCCCACTATTTGGTGCAATGACAAATCTTTATATACACTTAAATGGGTAACGTGATGCCAATAAAATTAGTGAGTAAAATTTTTAAAATCGGTCCAGTACTTTTTGAGCCTATTCATTACAACCAAACAAACAAAGAAAAAAACAGTTTTCCTTTATAATATTAGTGTAGATAATATATAACACTTCGCAAGCATCAAAGGACCTTACATTAAAATAAAAAAAAAATTTGAAAATTACAAACATTATTTTATGATTATAAAATTGCACTTAAACACCCATAACGTAGCATTTTAAATGCAAGCCAAGAAGGTATCCTAGGTAAAGGTCGGGTCTACTGACCACATTATACGATCGTAATTGCCTTTTACGTATATAGTCGTTATATTTAAATAGCTCTTTTTATTGAGCTACATATTAGGTATTGTATGGCTCATGAAATTAAGTGACGTTGTTACTCTAAAAAAGGCATGGCCGACTTTACATGACTATCTTGTCAAGACGATCTTATCTTACTACGAGATTAGATTTATTCACTTCTAGATAGTTTATTTTAAGCAGGAAACAGATGTTTTAATGGAGCTTTATATACATTCTGTAATATATAAAAAAGCTTTATTATTCTCTTTAATCAATACATATAAAAAAATCGTAGCATGTCAGAATTTGTACATTGAATATATTGGGGAAAT
>LQNK01001778.1:3037-30690 GCA_001586405.1 Phoebis sennae | reverse complement strand
TTGGGCAGATTTATCATTATTTATGCCCTCTGCTTAGGTGTGAATAATCGACTGTTTTATTAGTGTGATAAACTAGTGCAATCACATGATAATGTTCCAGGTTTTCACAGTAATAACTGGACAATATAAATGAATCTACAAATGTTTATAGACCTATCAAAAGTCACACTACCACAATTTTAAACTGCAACATTTTTAAACTGCAATTTTATATTTATAAAAGACGACTAATTTTAATAATTACCTACAACCTTATATAACTACATCGACATTACATTATTATTGCGTACATTATTACATTACTTCAAAAAATTTACACAAAATCGATTCACTTGTCTCATGCATCCATCCCTAAGAAACACGATTTGTTAAAAAACCGCTCAGAAACTACAACCATAAGGGGCGAACTAAAAATACAGAATTGAACATGACTTTTCAGAGGAACTTCACCCAGCTTGTAACAAAGACTTCGAAGCGTTTAAGAATAAAGCGAATTGCAATGAATTCTTCGTGTGCGTCCACAGGACCCCTGTGCGGTTCCAGTGCCCCGTCAATCTTGCTTACAATGAGGTATTATATATTTCAATGAGGTATTACAATCAATATATTTTTGCATTACTTAATTTGTTATTAATTGTTATTGAACCAAGCACTTTAGGAACATGCACTTCTTTCTCTCTTCTTCTTCAGTTGTATTGAATATTTCAAAGTTAAGAAGAAATATTTACAATCTTTTCTTCATATTTTATTGTCACACAATTAGAATTGTGATTAACAATTTCTAAAGTTTTATAGACCTGTTGAATTCATCTGGCTAGCATATTAGTCACTATAAAATTGCATACTTTAAAATAACAAGATGTGTAATATATTATGTATTTGTACTTATAATGCATATGGCTCATATAAATCATTCTTACTTATCTTATTGACATAAACAGTACGTTATCGTGTTCATCATAAAATGGAAAAAGCAATGCTGTATACCAGTTTTTTTCTGCGATTGTGTCACATGGATAACATGATTCAAATTGATGTATTAAGTGGAATGCTTCGTAATGCTGAGGCATTGAGAGATTGTTTTTTTTTTTGTTGGTGTATTTTTGGACTGGCCGATGTTGAATATTTGCATTATGTTATTTTCGTGACTTGAGTATGATGAATTTCTTTACCGAGAAATCACGATATATTCATTCATTCATTAAGTATTTATTATTCATTCTCATAAAAGTGAAATCCTATGAAAAGCTTTTTATGATTTGTTTAAAAATAAAATTACAAATTAAGATTTTCCATCTTAAACTTTTACCGCTACAACTGCCACCAGACTAGCTAAGAACTTATAATAAGATTTACTGAAAATTATTAATTTATGGTTATTCTCCCGTACAAAATACAAATATCAACAACAAACTAATATGTACTATTTTCTCTCTTACTTCTCTCTTTCATTCTAAATCAAAATTAGTAGATGTAGATAAAGATAAAAATGTAGATGCGATATGAAGCGAAATAAATCATTCATTAAACTTTGTACATTAAAAATTTCTAACCATTAAATTATGTCTTCCAGGAACTAGGTGTCTGTGACTACCCATCTAAAGTCCACTGCAACATGACACTTATAAGCGTGGCTGCACCAACACCACCAGCGCCAGCTACAGCCCCTGTGGAGGTCACAACCGCAGCACCGGTGTCCAACGAACTAAATGTGCCCTCTAGTACCGCCAGCCCTGTGTCTCCTGATAAGAACGTGGTGATGAGCAAGACCGAGTTCAATAGTCACAGTGAGTCTTAGGGTTACAGCTACAGTTTGTGGGGTTAACATTCATGTGGATTTCTAGCAATCACGACAAGCAGGATATAATTCTTTTATTTTTCCCTATTGAAATCAGAGAACCCCTGTGTACTTGTCTATATCTGAACGGATCTTCATAATGTTTTCTTAAGGTATTTGAAGATTAGAACAGAATAGCAATCCATATATGTAAAATCTATAGTGATAATTTAGCTATAAAGCGTTGTTTTTTCTATCCGATGAATAATTTGCGCCTGAAGCTTTCTAATATTATGATTTTTGTTACTTCGTAATCTTTCAATACTCTATAGAATTAATTCCTAATTCGTATTAAATATCTATACTTAATAACATAAAAATTCCTATAAGTAAACATACTATCATTATATAACATCGTTATTAAATTTATATCTCAAACCATTACTGCGCCGATAGGGTGAGATTTTTAATTATTTGTGAATGAAACTGGCATCAAATCTGTGTAACTATTTGTATCTATTTCAGGTTTCAAATCTCTCCAAGTAGCGATGTCTCGACAAGACGCGCTCCGGCAGTTAGGCCAGATCGCACAAATAAGTACCGGTTACTGATCCATACATGGCTTCAGGAAGTGTTTACGAGTAACCTGGATCTTTCTCTTACGTTTCATACAAAAAAGGCTGATCTAGAATGCATTTAACCAGTTTATGTTTAGTCGTAACAATTATAAGGCCCAGTGAATGCTTTCGACTTAAAGTATCTTATCTAAATATAGCATTGCTCCTAATTTTATAATGTCAAATTGTTGACTAAATGTGCATCAGTATTAATAAAATTATAGCTTTTAATCTGTGTATATTATTTTATCTTTCATGTTACCTAAAATAGCAAATAGAAAAGGTGAAATGAAAAAACAAGTTTAATGTAATTAATTACTTTATTTACAAAAAGTAATCAAAACGGTAACTAAACCTAACTTACATCTAGGTATATGACTAAATTTGTTCGACAAGGCACCGAACTCGGTACCATGTCAAAGACTGTAGATAACAACAATTTTTTGGCAACAGTTAAATTATCAATGATATTTAATTCTTTGTCAAAAAATTGTAACTTAAAATGAGAGAAAAGTTAATTTGGAGCCTTCTCGAGCGCCTCTTCAGACAGACGTTTTTATAAATTTCTGAAGTGCTTTAATACTTTAATGATTATAAAGTTTTTTAATTTTTTTTCTTTTTGATTAACATTAAATTAAACAAAAATAAAATCCACATTTGTCCAAAACAAAACAAAAAAGGAAATGCATTCATTTCCAACATGACTGGTACTAAAAGGTTCCAGTATTGTTCTGAAGAGGCCTAGGAATTACACTAAATCAAAAAGGTTGAACTTTAGTCTGTCCTTTGAGTCGCTCCTTGACATTCAGAATCCCAGCTTCTTCAACGCCTTGAGATCGACATCTCCGTAGTAGTCCTCGCTGTGAAATTAAAAAAAAGTATTAAAGAATTGCAAAACGTCATTGAATCCATGTGCATGCGCTTTCGAAATTAATTTTAAGCCAAATAAATAAAACTAATTATTTACAAATGGAACCCGATACAAATTTGAATGTAATTTTATATCTTTATTAAACGGGTAATGAAAGCAAATTAATATATCGGTGATTTAAATACAATTTTAGCAATTTGACGAGCATCAAATCAATTTAATATTTACCGAAAGTTGTTCTAAAAATTTGCGCATTAAAACACATTTTAAATGAACTTACCAGAAAACAACGTGGTCAATGCTGTTTCGAAAGGAACCGCCTGGTTATAGTTACTAGTTTGGTTTAAATAGATCAAGAAACAAGATAGATACTGTAATAGAAGTTATTAAAATGTTATTAGAAAGTGAATGCAATCGAAATAGTAGACAGTGCTTGTGAAAGTAGATAGTTGAAGGGAGGTGTTCAGTGCTGGACTACGTCAGATCAAAAAACACATATAATTTTTATATATTTTGTTTATTTTATCACTAAAAATAAAACTTAAGTATTACAGTTTCTATATCAAACAACAACACTCAGTCGCAGCTAATAATTCAGTACGTAAGATATTTACAAAGTCATGGGTATAAACGGATTCCATCGTGTACGATTTCATGTTCCTTCAGATCCTAATCTCATAAATGCAAAACATATATATTCATACGCAAAGTTATTCATTACGATTTCAATATCTACACGAACATTATACAGTCTGTCATATACAACGAACAGTGTAAAAATAAATATTTCTATCGCTGAATGATTTTACTAACTTCTTATCTTCCCTGGAAACTGTTTAACGCTACAACGAGTATTTGGCAACTGGACATGAATACAAAACAATTTAGTATCACTCACTTATATAACAATTGAAACTGATATTAACTACATCTGCAAACACCGCGAGCGATTTAAATAAAAAGGCGATTTGATTCGATGTGAATACAAAATGCCCGCAATGTGTACAAACTAATTTATGTGTGAGTATTAAAAGGTGTAGTCAAGGGAGGTTTAGTTTAGTTTTCTTTTTGGGGGCGGGGTTTGAGCTGCTTGGGCGTGTTGGAGTGGGCCTGACCGTCGCTCTTGAGTCCGGCGAGGAGCTCGCTCTTGCGGATAGCCTTCAGGTCCAAGTCTCCGTAGTAGTCCTCGCTGAAAATGGACGCGAACCTTACTGGCTGAACGCCTGGAGACTCTACATCTAAATGCTCTTAACTCTACGGTTTATGTACTTTTCCATGACTCGACATAAAAGGTTCGATACCTAGCAACTTTTACTCGCTAGTTGTGACTAAGAATCGAAAATTGTGTAACAATCTCAGCTTGCTCAAACATTAGATATCGAGTGAACTGCCTTGAATCGACTATGAGAATATTAAACATAAACGCTCGCTTTTTACTACAAAGCTATATTTTATACTGTTTTTCACAGGTGCTATGAATGTTGCATTGCGACATAAAAATGTTTGCGCTAATTGATTGACTTTAAAATACCTATTTTTGTTGGCATTATGTTGAATTCTTATTTGAACGCCCGTATATCAAGGGCTTACAATTTATGTAAATTTTCTTCATACTAAATACTTTAATCAAGATAATTTAAAAACTAGCTTGAATGCCCTTTAACGGGTAGGTATGGCGCTAAACTACAGTAATGCTAAGAATTTAGGCAAGCGGCTTCTTTACACCTTCATACCGTTGCATAATATTTCCTCGAACTTTATCTAATACATATGCAATACTGACATCACATACGTTTGTAAAAGTGCATTGGTTAGTCACAAGGAAAAGACGTTTGGGTTATCAGGTTTGAATTATATAGATTGTTATTGACTGATTATACCAACCAGTGAGTATAGAAATAGAGTTCAAGTTACTAAGTCTAGATAGTTTTACTTGAACTGAAGGTAGTATTATAGTATTATGGGTATATTTGAAGGGTTTTCTTACCATCCGGGAACATCTTCGGGGTCTTCGCAGTTGCCGGTACCGTCAGCATCACCGATCTTGAACACGGTTCCGATGGGGCATCCGTATTCACGGGCGACTCCCTCGAGACAGATGTAGTATTTGCGGCAGTCTTCAGGGTGAGCGTGACGGCTGAAGGATCCAGCGTTGGAAACTTCACCGGGGTTGGGGCAGGAGAAACCGTTGGCTACTTCTGGGAAACACCGAATTGGTTACGTGAGTCACGGGTTTGGAAGACGAAATGAAACACAGGTTTAAATAGTATTTTGAGGTAAGAATAAACTAGAAATAAGATATTAGGGGTGTAGAAAGTGAACTGTGCAAAGACACTTCATAAAATAAGTTGTATTATTTAATACCTAGCTAATCTGCGTACATATGGCTTAAATATTCTTAAAATGTTGTATGAAAGTCGAGACCTACCTTCGTTTCTGCACTCTGGGACCTGGTCAGCCCACATGCACACGCGCGCTTCCCTGTCGTAGGCAAGTCCGGGGCTGCACTGGTAGCGGGAGGCTTCACCGTTCCAGCAGTTCCAGAACACGTCGCATTTGCTTTCGTCGGGGAAGATACCGTACAGCCTGGAGCAGTGAGGGGTGGAGATTGGGGGCTCTGTAGAGAAAAAAGATTAAGATCAGAATAAAGGTTAGCCAAGTAAGAAGATTGAACGTGAAAATAATGTTTATGTTTAAGTTGACCGTAATGATATGTAATGCGAAATTAAAGATCAATTTAAATTACAGCATGTATCAGAATCAATGTATTCTAAGAATATCTGTGGTCAGGTATGAGGCTAGATGACCTTCGTTTACATCCTGATCGAGAGTAAACCGACAGCTTATACGCATAACATTATTATAACAAAACCTTCAACCTTGACCGCAAATTGTTTCGTCTGAACGGCATCCTCGAGCAATTTAAATATTTGCGAACTTTTATGTTAATATATTCGCATTTTATTTTAGCATCGACTTCCTTATTTCTTCATTTAAATATTTTTTAGATTCATAATAATATTTTATCGTCTTATTAATTGACATTCAATTTGTAATTTTGTCGTAAGTTTTATCTTAAATTCCTTACCGAGTTGTGACCTTTCACCGCACTCAACATTGTGGAGGTAGTCGCAGTTTTCTGTCAAGTATTTGGAGTCTGAGGCGTCGAAGGCGAGTCCATTGCCGCAGGTCTTCAGTTCAGCGACACCGTTGTCACACTTCCAGTATTTGTCGCAAGAGATGTGGTGAGGGTAGAAACCGAAGTCATCTGGGCATTTGAATGACTCCTGTGCGACCGCTGGAAGAAGAATTATTAATTAGTAAAGAAATGTGATGTGAAATTAAGACGAGTACATTTATTGGACTAGTGATCGATCGTGTGTTAAACGAATAGCAAATTGCATTAGTGGTTCGAGTCACGTAAAAGAAAAGAATTAACAATTTCTATTTGATGATTTCAGTGATCAAGATCAAACTGTAAATTGATTATTTTCAACATTTATTACAAGTGCAATTTTGTGAAAACGAGCGTTTGCAACGTTCATTTAACCCTTTTCTTATCAATTTTGATTATAATTTCAAAACCACCCACAGGGTGTGCAAGCGGTTATAGGCACGCAACAGATTTTGCAACTCCCACAGCCAGGCAGGGCCGCTCTTTCTCCGCGGAATGCAACATGACAAACTTGTGTTGAGCAACGCAACGGGTTATACCAACCTCATTGTTTGCCCTCATATCAGCTTCATTAATCCGGTAAATTAAAATAATAAAGGTAATTCAAATTCATCTCTTTTATTGGAGTATAGATTAATATTTATAAAACTTAATGCCAACTTGTTTAAGTTGTTGAAAGTTAAATTAAGTTAAATTAATTATTTTTTAGTATTTCCGTCGTATAAATTAAGAACATTATCGTCTAGAAACATGTCCATATTATGTTCACTTACGAACTCTCTAGGACCGTAAAATTCTATTATTGTTTTCAGTGAATAATACAATTTGTTACCGGTCACATCGGTAATGTCAATAGGTTTCACAAAAGCTTACGCATACGCTTCCACGTTCGATTATGTCATGTGGCACCGGTTGACATTTGCAAACCAGCCAGCATCCTGGTTTCACAATAACTCGCATCTTCGCTTGTTATCGATACCGCTACGTGTAACGAAATATCTAGTTATTCTAGATTTTCTCTTGAGTCTGTTTACATTGCGATTCGCTTTCATAGCAACAAAGTGATAGTATAATCATAGCTACAATTTCGATTTCTATAAAATATAACCTACTCTTTAAAATAAATAAAACTAATTTACGTATAATATAATAATCTGCAAACTTGCTTAAAATCAATAAAGTTTTTCTTAAATACTTTTGCATGTAAATTTGATTAATCATGTAAATATGAACTCATCTACATAATCGGGACAACCTTTCATTTAATGAAGTCGAGGTGAACCACTTTTGGAAGCATGTTACTAAATCTCACAAATAATAAAAGATATAGATCGTTGTTGCGTTCGCGAAAAAACTCTATCGATTGCTTTTTAGTGCAACATTTAATTTGATAAAACACGTAAGGTCGTTTGTTCACGTTTCGTCATCAAGTTATTTTTAAATGTAACATTAGGTTTAAAGCAACAAAATAATTGAACCCGAAATCCACATTAAATTGGAAGTAGTTAATTTGACTCAATAATATTTCGTAATTTTGCTTCAAGCTTCGAGAACAATAATTCTGTAAACGTTTCCTACGAGAGGTTGTTTTTACTTATTCTTTCAAAAGCATATTTGTTAATTTCAACTGTTAAAAGAAGTTTAATTGTCAGTGAATAATTTTTAAATATGAATACAAATTGCGTCTACATCTTACTAAATATGATTAACATAAATAGTTTATTACACTATGATAGTGATAAATTGCCTAATTTACAGCACAATTTAAACAAACAAAATTATTTAACACAACGTACGGTGATAAATAACATGTCATAACACGATTACATAAATATTATTCAATACAAAGGTCAAACATGAAGTAATACAGGTGAAAGCCCAAAGTTGACCTACCGAGATGGACTTTCCATTTCGTTATGGCCCACTCATCTAGTTGTTATGTGCCAGATCTGGGTGCTCTGATAAAAACGAGTATTCAAAATAAAGATTTCATATCTGTAGACTATTGAATATGTGTTTTGATTGTAATAATAAAATATGTATACAGTAATTATGTAGGATATAAATATCAATAAATAATATAATTGTACAATTTTAAATTAAAATTATATTCTTAAAGATTTTTTAGTGTTTTGCAAAAATTTTATGAGTAGAACCGGTAACGTGCGTAATCCGATACGTAGGTATAATTTTTGTTTTTCTGTAAAACCAAAGCTATCGAGGTCATGGCAATATTTGTCGTTAACTTTTTAAAGTTATAAATATGAAAAACCATACGAAACGTTTTTATCACTTCGCCGAATTGAGTCCACGAACAATATCATAGTTATAAACATTAAAAATGTTATTATGTAACATTTAACGTGTTTAGAGAAAGCCAAATTCAGAGCAATTGTTATATAAGTAGCAATTAATAATGATCTTAAAGTTACCACGGACCATTAATAATGTAATCATTTTTAACTAACGTCACTGGAGATAAATTCTTACATGAAAATGTAGGTATATAATAGTTCGGATTATATATCCATTACAAGTTACAAGGTTTATAAAATTGACTTCAAAAGAGTATTGTTATGTCCTACAAGGCTTTACACACGACAACACAAAGAGTTAAAATTTAAGTTCAAAAGAGAAAATAAATCGGGCCCATTGTAAACGTATGTAACTTTAGATGTTCGTATGAATAAAAACGAGACAATACGATACATAGGACCGAAGTTATTTATGTCTCGAAGTGAAGGACAGACAATCACTGCACCGTGTAATGCCAGTTAAAGACTATTCCATGAGTTATATGTAATTTGTTATTGAGTACCGTTTAATACAAATGAATGCTTTGTTATGGTTATTTAACATCGTTTAAAACATTCAATATACAGTACGACTATGTATCATTTCCTACTTTCAGTAATAAAATATTAATTGTAATGCATGTAAATACAATTTAACCGTTCATTAAAATATGAATTGTAATACATGTAAGTACATTATTAACAGACGGAAATTATTAATATAAAGTGGTTTATCGATTTCTACGAATGTTTCTAACTAGCCTTCAAATGCGAACGGATGCGGTAGGATGCTCGATTGTTTGAGACGTGATTGTAAAAGTGAAGCTCATAAAAGAATGAAGCTTCCGTTTTATTGTTTTAGTATAATGCTAATTACTTGGAATTGCCGTTATGTAAGCATTGGCTTGACTTATGTATGTGCTTAAAATACATAACTTCATACTAGCTACGTTTAAAACTAATTGATTGATTCGGTAAAATAAAGTCAATTAGAAGTAACCTCTATGTGCGGGGCTGAAATTAATTTTAAAATATCATGCAATATAGTTCAGTGTCCTTGTGTTTCTGTAATAAAAGCGATCGTAAACCGATGATAGCCACGCAGCGGAGCAGTTAAACCATTTTCACCGGATTTTCTTCTCGTGAAATTTGCGCACGCACCGCCTCGCTGGATAATTGAATGCCTTCACGCAATTTCTCTATGAATATGTGCGATCAGAAATATATGAGGATTCATTTTTCTTTAAAAATCTTTTAGCAACGGTTCAGTTAAATTATTAATTGGATTGAATTGCTCTATCCGAGACGACCGCTATCCTAAGAAAGGACAAATTACATCTTATCATTTTTCGAATTAAATAATTAACAAATGCCTACTAATTAGTAATTACTTTAAATAAATGTACCTAATGATTTAACATATTACTCAACGCAACTAAAATTTATGCGTATTTTAAAATAATGTTAGGTTTTATTAGTACATATATACGCTTACGCAATATGCAAGTGAGTTCGTGAGAACAGAATACGTGTTGAAAATTCGAAACAATGGTAGGCGCCTCGTGAATATGGGAAGGATGTCCTAACGTCTAAATCAATATTTCATAATGCCCTTACTACGTTTATGCACCTTCTAACGAATGCAGAATTGAACGTCATTATAAAGGAACCCTACATTAACAAATCCCTTCATGCATTGAAGAGACGACAGTGCATTTGTTCTAAAAAAATCTTCTAAAAATTTGCTATCCACAATATTTATTGACTTCTTATTCCTTCTTATGAGAATGCAACATTTTATTGTAAAAAAAATATTTAAGGACAAGTAGATTAAGTTACCTTCGTAGACATTTTTAACGACTGCGTTTACAGCCAAGACGCAACACTTCAAAGCAATCTCAAAACAATACAGCTTATGAATTCATATTACTCTCATTAGTATCATACGAGAACGAGGAGAGAATACGTAATTTCGGCCCAATTTGCACATTATGCAACGTAAGGTTAGAAAGTTAATGAGGGCGGGTGCGTTAATTGCTTCATTCATCTTAATGTTACGTTTGAGTAATGAATATTTCTCAGTTTGTTTTACTATTGTTACTAATTATTTAAAAATATCCCTAAATTTAAGTTCATTAAAAATTGGCTATTACAAATATCTTATTAAAAATATATTTGGTAAAAGGGACTACTAAATTACCAAAAAATTTTCACAAACTTTATGACTTGGTAAACCTCATGTCTTTGTGTCCAATTGTTTTAAAGGTTTTTACATTGAAAATGTTAACGTATACGTAGGTATAAGTAGAACATATTGATTATTATTTCGATCACGTTAACTTCCAGTTACTAATATAGCTTTGCATAAGTATTGAATAAGCAAAACCTAACTGTAAATGAGACAAAGCAATACGCTATGAGAGGTAACAAAAAGCCATTTTCCCGCTATTTTCCAGAAATTGAAAAATTATTGAATGCCTTAAAGGCATTATCAATTGAAATTTTATGAATTAATATAACTTCCTACATTATAATTTTTAAAAAATTTTATTTTTAAAAATTGTTAAAAATATGATTTTGGAAATAAAATAATTAAAGGTCGGTAGTACGTAAATTATATGATCACTTGGATTCAATTTAGTAAAAATACATGTTTAACCATATGAAAAAAAAATAACAAGAAATAATAATTTAAACTATATATCAACAACCAGTTGAAATGAAATCTCTTTCCCTTTACGTGCACGACAGCGCCAAGCGCCGGTGAGGTAACAAATTGTTGATCTCACTTGGACAGCTCTTACATTCGCTATTATATTCACAAACCAAATTTTATTTACTAAAAATTATTAAAAAATATTCCAATAAAACATTAATAGAATTTATAAAATATTTGAAGACTTTACAGCAATGTTTGATTGACTGTACATAAATCACTGTAACTGTCGCTGGAAAACTCAAGCATTTCTTTCACATTCGCTAAATTCCATGTCCATTTTCATGAAAAATAGCCGCTCATATAATTGCTATTCTCGAATTCACTTTCGATCGGTCACTGGTCGGTAAGCCGCACCCTAAATATTTTAAATTCTACGTACCCACGCCGAGGGCGGCTGCTAGCACTAATAAACACCGTGTATTCATGATTAACAAAGTCCTTGCACAGGAGTAGTGGACACTATAACGTTCAAGCACACACTGCGAGCGGGTGAATGGGCGGTTGAGGCTTTTATATCGGGAAGGTCTGCTGCGTACACGTCTGACGGTGAAAAGTGGCATCGTTGCCTGCGTCGGCGCACCGCGCTCCCGTCCGCACAGTTCTATCCTTTGATCATATTTTCGAACATGGAAATTGTGGTTCTCTTATTGGAAACAAACATCCTCAAAATCTCAGTTTCAGTTGCTTAAAATAAAATTGAAGCTGAAAATTCTGAAAATTCAAATTTATTTAAGTTATGTGCTCACTTATATCATCATCATTTACTTAACCTATTCATTAAAAATCTCATACATATTAAATTTTAATATCTTTTGATAAAGTGTAATACTCAGTGACCATAAAAGTTATTAAATCACGGAACTGAAAAGGCATGGATCGTCAATTTTACACAAGGCTTTATCATCATTCACAAGCCTGGGTAATAAATAACGTCTGAACACGGTACTGATCATCTTCCAAAAAAGAACTATAAAATGAACGAAAGCTATTTTCTGAAATCAAGTCATCGTATATGGAATAAATTGACCCTCAAGTTACCTTGTGTACATGTAACCAATATCTTAAAAGGAAGAACGCCTAACGAAGGTCCGTGGATAAGATTGTAATTAATATTATAATAATGGCTGAGAAAAACCTAAGGTACGCAAAAACTTTTGTTTAGAGGTTGCATGACGCTGCATAGCTTAGGAATGATTCGTTCGTGTTGAAGTAATATTTGTTTATGTAAAGAAAATAATAGGATACAATTTAAAATTCTGCGTATGATGCTTAAAATATTTGAAGGAAAATTTCGTTCTGACCTTTTGAATATTCAACTTAAGGCCTACATTTTAAACATTGCAATTATAAAACACTATTCTTACTTAAATACCTTATTTAAATAACGATTGTTGAATGTAATAAATCTAACAAATTACAAATACTTTAATCACGAAAATAGCATATAAAAATATAGGTATGTATTCCGATAATCTTGAATATCATAAATCCCAAATGTCAAAAATTGCTGAATATGAAATCTTTTAATTAACATACATTTAGACAAAGTTCAAGACCTCGCATAATTTACTATTTCAACTCTGATACTGGTCTGTTACGTGTGTATCTTCCATGCAAATTATGATGCACGAAATAGCACAAATTGATATAAAATAGAAGTTAAATATTCAAAATTTTATTTAAAGGCAACATTATTTAAATGTACTTCTTTTTCAACTATATTTGGGGCATATGGTTATTCAATTGTCTTACAATTAATAAGAAAAGGATTATTCTTATCCATGAAGAAATTAGTAGCAACAATATCACAAATATTGTCCCCTTATTCTCAAAACTAAAAATTGAAACCATGTCTCTCTAAGTTCCAATTTATCACTGACTGGGTGATTTAAATTAATAAAAAACAATGTCATGAAATCTCACAAAATATTATTCTTTTCGCATCGCGTGTTACAGAATTATCAAATAAGTAGATTTAAAACAATTTGGCATCTTCTCATACTGAATTTATTTCTTTAAAACATGATAAAAAAATATGAATAAGAACATTGAGTTGGAAACGCACTCCAGTTTTATTTAAAAAAAATAAAATTATTTTTTTATGTTTGGAGTCAGTATGAGTAAAAAGAAAATTTAAATGTTAGGAACATAAAACCATTTAGTCTTTGTATGCCTAGGAAAACTAGTATGCTTTGTAAAATGAAATCAATCAAAAAAATTTAATATAGCTTTAAGAGTAACGCGTTGAAAACGTTTGGGCGTTCACATAAAATTTGTTAAATATTCTCTTTGAGAAACCCTATGATTTTACTACAACTATTAATTACTCCTAATACAATTAACAAACTAGCATTTTCCTGAGTACAATGCTCAAATGAGTAGGTGTAAAATTAGGAAAGACATCGACTGGTATAAAAGTGTTATTTTAGAGAAATCTTCGTAAATTACATAACAATTAGGGCAATTATTGGTACATTCATGCAGCTAATGTGATAATGTAGATAGCTGCTTAGCGATGACGACACGCGATTGGTCTATATCAACCATTACGATTTGCTTTTGTTTTCAGTTGAAAGAAAGTATTGGTTATAATTTGTTTTATAAAAACATTAACTATAATTTAAAAGAGTGTTTTTTACCGTCGTCGTAATCAGAAACATGAAATGTCACCTTCATATCTTTGCATATTTTAAAGTTTCTTAAAGAATGTTAACAATAACAACTTGTCAATAGGTCATACATTTACATATTTTGAAATAAATTAGGCTTGATAAAGGCGCCTCAGAGAATCAGTGTCAAGCTAAAACATTAATCATCCCTCTGTCTTCCTCTTCCTGTTCAACAATCTCTTCCCGGTTCCTTACTAAGACTGCGTACGTCCAATGCACTACGTCATTTCGTTTGTCTATGCAAGGATATGCATAAGAAATACGTCATTTTCAATAAACGCAATCTATGCGTCAATTACATGACCTAAGCTGGCCTATGTATGGATTTAAACTTTACGAATATAGATCTTATACTTAATCATAATTACAACAAATGTTTATTACATGATTCAATAAAATACTTTAGACTTAATTTCACGACGCCTACATGATACATACGAGCAAAAGACGATAAATGGACTCGATGACATTATGCAAAAGCAGTAATAATAGTGTAATTCCATACAATCAATGGTACAGATAGTTGAATAAAATTACAGCAGGTATTTGGGACAGGGTCCGAATGAGTCGTGGAGTCGTCAACCGTCCACGCCCGTCCTGAAGGTCTGCAGGTTTGCGTTGAGCTAGAGATTATTTAGATCAGATGTGACATGGGCTTGGTAGTAGCAGGATATGTTGTAGTAATAATATAGCTTATTCTATTTCTAAATGTTGTACGATCCGATAGTAAAGTTACAATACTATCTAACTCGAAAGCAGCAGCTTTCACCCGCATACATCTGCTTTCCCCGTTTCCGTGGGATTTGATCAATATTATCCTTGCTAAGCGGATGCCTACATCATAACATCTACCTGCATGCCAAATTTCAGCCCGATCGTCCAGCGGTTTGGGAAGTGCGTTGATAGATCACTATGTCATTCAGTCAGTCAGTCAATCACCTTTGAGTTTTAAATATTTTAAAATAGATTTTCCATCTGGTCACTGGTCCATCTGGTCATATAATTCTATGGGACTAGTTAAGCAATGTTAAGGGAATTTGTAACGAATTTGCATATAGACAGGTAAGAAATCCCTAATAACGACAATTATCGCTTAAGATTCATATTATACGACTTGAGATTTAATAACGAATAAAATTTATAAATGAATGTATCATAATAGTAACATTTGTAACTATTAATTAATTAATTTTAATTATTCGTAGTTATTCTAACATCATTGCATTATCTAAATGAATTCAGTTACTGGCCGTAACATTTCCCGTATTTAATTTAAATTCAAATTCAACTCCCCCTTTTTATTTCAAAATATTTTTCAGTTATATATTAAGAAAATATAAAAAGAATTCAGTGGCTATTCATCACTGAATATGAAAAGTCGACTTTTACAACAAATCTTTAAATATTAACTTTACTTTGGTAGATTAAACTTGTTTAAATATAAGTAAGAATTAAACACTATTGTTATAATTCCAATATTCTATAAGGTATCGTTACGTAACGACACATATAGAGACTCAATACTTCTGGCATAAACAAATTGTATAAAAACAACATAATCTATGACCATGCAATTTATCACCGATGTTTGTCTCAACTCGGCGCAAATATTCACAGTATGCGGAAGGCTGGAGGCGGCGACGTTTACTATTTTATACATTATAACCGCTAACCCAAAAAGAATAGTTATGCGTTTGACCCACTAAGTTCTTTGTTGATGATCATTACAACATTCAGAAGCTCGGATACCCGCTAAACAGGTTTCGCCTCTTGACATGGATAACTATGTGATAATCGTCAAATATTTCTTGACACAGGAAGTTTGCTAGATTTGCGAATTTTGCTGATAATATACGCAAATAACTTTATTTATCTTACATAGATATCGTATATGCCATACTATTATTAAGTACTAGCTTTCTGCCCGCGGCTTCGCCCGCGTGGACCACAAAATTCTGTACTTAGTGGATTTTCGAAGTAGAAGTGGTATGACAATTTTTACGATTTAGAAACGTACGTTTGTAAATATATCTCGTCAATCCCTTTATAAACTTCTATTTGTATTTAAAAAGAACTATCCAATAATTACGATTTAATAACTGTTATTTTTTAAGTCAGAAGTATATCCTAAATTAAATATAACAAAAGTGTCACTGTTCATGTTCGTATAATCCTAATAATTGTATTATAATTTTTTTGCAAAATATTTAAATTTTCGATATCTATCGTATACTTATAGAAAAAAAGAGACTTATAAGTTTGCATGCATTTAACGCATATTTGCTTATAGACGCAAATGATAATTTCTGCATGTTGGTTACTCTTTGTTGCGATTGGCCGCCATGATCGTAGTCTATTTTGGAGATTAAGAGAAGGCTACAATTATCATTAAAAATTACTGTGCAAACAACAAATAAAAAGATTCAACTCAATGTACCTACGCACATTGATGATGTGTTTCGATGGATAGCTTTAAACACTCATATCTTTTTTATTTGTTGACCGATTTGAATAAAACAAACACTAAAACCTTCGGGGGACTTACTGTAATAAATAATCGAACCGCATTTAAATCGGTTAAGCCGTTTCGGAGTTGACTGCGTACAAACGCCCGACAAACAGACAAACAGACAAACAGACAAAAATTCTAAAAATCATTGTTTTGAGTTTAGAATCACATCAAATGAAATACGAAACACAAATTTTTTCTTGAAAATATTAAATGTACAGACTCGGCTAGTCTACGATTTTATTATATGTATAGATTGTAAGTTGACAGTCGACATTGGTAGACTCCATCTTTGAGGAGAAGCCTTTAAACTAAAAAAGAAAAAGAAGTATTGTAAGAAAGAACCCGTATTTGTTCACCTGGTTCTACATTAGAAAAATCAAGCCTACGGATCTGATACTTAAAACACACTGGGAATTATTATTGAATTCCCATTAGTTTCACAAGTGCGCTGGGGGTGGAAAGATGGGAGGAATTTTCCCACTAAGGTTTAAACGAAAGTCCTTAAAGCTACCACGCTTACCACAAAACTAACGAGGCTTACAAACACTCACTCATTGGCTTGATTGGGACGAATTCTAATCGGAAACGAATGACAGATAAAAATCTGTGTGTTTAAAGTGGATTTAATTAGTGGAGGCAGCTATGGCTTACACCTGCACCTCATAGAGTCTCTATCAATTATCGGGAAAATAGCCACTATAAAAATTCCGCTCGTCCATATACTGCTCCACAAAACGTCTCATATTCATGTCATGTAATTACATAAACAACATCATTATGTAAGAATCGAACCTTGCGTAAAATTCTCGATCATCTCCTTATAAGCAGCGAGATGCAACCTTAACCTAAGACAACTTCTTATGTTTGTATTTATAACAACGAATATTGTAAATATAACCCAGTAAGAATGAAAGTTAACAATTAGCGACCGAATTAGTGGCACACGCAGAGAATAATCTAATACACCCATTTTTATCTGACGCCATATATTTATATGATACTTGACATGGGGTTACAATATGGAACAGTGGGATAGAAGAAGACGGATACCATAATAAATCAATTAGTCCTTTTACAAACATTTGGAGAGTGAATCCCTTTTGCAAACATTTCTCAAACATATCATACCATCAAAAATTATGAAATCGCAAAATTATTACAATGAAAATTGTTTTGATATTAGGTATCTGTTAGTTTCTTGTTGATAAATCTGGTTTGTTTATTTTAAAAGATGATAAAGTCCAGTTCTTGCAATAGAATCGGGGTAATAAATATAATTAAATTAATCAAAAGACATGTCAATGTTTTTGACATGTTTTAAGATTTTTCTGCCATCTTAAAACTTGTAGTCAATAATTATTAACAGGTACAATATTCACATGTCTATAAAAGGTTGCGTTCAATTATTTTCACAACAAACATGTTCAATGAGCATTTTATATCGGTAGCTATTTCGTATGAGTGTCACCGTACTTTGCAATTATTATACGCGTTAAAAATTAAGTATACACAAAGTATTTAAATAATAAAGGAAGTAATCGACGGGTAAAATAAATCATTTATCAATTCGAACGGTACTTGACGCTTGGTATGCGCAGGAGTCACTGCGCGCCAAATTGTACGCGGTTACATCCTTTCAGACATTTTTGTGTCTGAATTAACTGACAGGGATAATGATGTATATTATTTTCCATTATTTATTTAAATTGTAAAGTAATCAATTAAAATATGTGACATATATCTTCTTCTCTCTTCCGTATAACAAATGAAATGAAACAAAGGAAATGTTGAAATTCTAAAATTATGAATAATGTTTTTTAATGACGTCTAGACACTGATAAATAAGCTTGTTTTATATAGGTACGTGTAACCCAAGTTAGTTAAGTTGTTGAATTGTTTATAAAAATCGTATTAATTCTTGAAAAATATATATGTAAATATTTATTGATTTGAGATTTCATTTTTTGCGAAAGTATTTACGACTTTTAAAGGCAACGTTTATCTCTGGATATAAATTTAAATATATTTAAGCATTCCCTCCTATAAAAAGAGTTGCGACAAACGGCGTTACAAAGACGAAATAATTGCACAATAGTCTGACATTTAGCAGAGATGAGCTTGCTAGAAAGGTCGCCGTAATATGTTATGTGTGCTAAAGGTGAGCGACCGGCGGATCTGAAGGATCGCTGACACTGACGGATTTTATAAAAGCATCCTCCGTGACCAATTTCAGTCACAAAGATTCGAAGACTAGCTGACAGTCAAGATGTCATGTGTTGCTTCTCTGAATGGATACGTCCACCTAGATTATCTATTAATTCTTTATTTATTAATTTATTCTTTTCCGATTCTTTGAGGACGGCATGGTATAAGCCAGCTGAATTTGAGTATTAATATGAATTCTGCGGCTCTGCCGCCGCATATGAAATTATGCTAAATAGTTCCAAAACAGTTTTTTGATTTTCGTCTGTGCTTACGCTGTAAGTTAGCAGTGTTGGAACATCCCAATGCCTCGGAGAGCACGTAAAATCATCGCTCTTGCGCCTGAGGCAGGCATTATTATCCTTAAAAAAATCAATTTAATTAAAAAGTGTTGTATTGTTTATTAATTTTCACTCACTGGGTCGCCTGTATTCAATTGACCAAATTATTATATTTCCTTGTATTGCTTTGCTGGTATGATTTGAATTTGTATACTATTGAATATGTTCAGTCTATATATATCAATTTGATATGTAATTTATAGAATTGCCATTAAAACAATATACTTAAGTCTGATTATCAATAAGTACAAAGAATTAAACTATAAAAATAATTAATTCTACAATTATAGGCCAAGATAAGAGAAAAAATAAGTGCATTTTTTACCTTGCATATGTAAAAAAGTTGTCTTTTACCACAGATAACTTGTTTTGAGGTTAAAATGGATATATGCAAGGCGGTTCCGGATACATTGAAAGATCTTGGCACTGGTGCTGAGGTCGGATGCGTGATAGAGCCTTATTATGCCCCGAAGGTAGTCCAGTTTCTCGCATATGTAGCTTAAAAGGATCGGTATTTTTTAGCCATGTATATAAGGAATATATTATTGGATGAGAAAGTTTGCACATTTGCTTCTCAAACACGGCAAAGACAACACAACAAACAGAGACTTGATGACATTTTACACTTGGACATTGATATTTCTCCCGACATCGTTTTTCCGTACGAAAGAAGTTATAGAATTCATGTTCGCTATTTAAACTAAATTTTTTATTAATCAATCACATAAACAAGATTACATTTTATGCATATATAGACGGTTCATGAAGCTTTTTGTAAAAATATATAGGATTATTTTTATACCGGCCTACGCTGAGGTATTCGTGAGCAAAGAGAGAAACTAAGTAAATGAATGTATATTTCTAGACATTTCAAATAACTCTACTTTAAAAAAGCATACACATATTAATATCTACATGTCATAATATGTGTATATTCTATGCTTCTCAGGCAGTGATCTGAATGAATAGATACAAAATCTTTTCGTTAGATTTTCTATTTCGTCCGACGACCCCTGGGCCATCAGGGATTTCCATCCTATGCTGATCGGGCAGCCCTTCTACAACGATACAAAAGGAAGAAGAAATATTTTATAAAAACATAACAGAAAATAGTTTTCAAAGAATTAAAATAAATGGTCTATGATTTTTCAACTCAATTTTTCTTTGAGTTTATCCTTCAAAATTAAATAAAAAAATGAATCCTAAACACTACAAAGCCAAATCCTCACTTGAATACTAATATTGATTTTTAATGATCTTTCTTATAATATCTTTTAATGTGTACTTACTTTAAATACTTCCGGATTTAATTCAGTATTCTAAAAATTTGACCTTTTTAGACACAGACTTCCTATCAATACTTAAAACTTATAAATAAAATTATATTATAATATGTTGTAAACATTCATGTTTTTTAACACTGTTAATGAACAGTATACTAGCCGCGCCCCGCGATTTCACTCGCGTAACTTTTGATCTCGTGTCAACTCCTGGATTAAAGGCAGCATTTTTCGTACAATAATTTCAACATACATACAAAACACAATTATCTCTTCTTTTAAACAGAATAGTTATACTCAACCGTACTACACACATCTACAATCAAAAGTAAAATCAATGCATGTACTGATAAATATTAATGGCGTAGACTTATTAATCAATCATTTAAAAATGGCTGCATCACCTTGGTTGGTCGATAATCTTACGACGAAGGTCAAGGTTTCCAGAACCTTCAAAACTTGCCCTTTCAAAGGATTCTTTTAACTTGTAAATACAATATATAAACAGGTACACATTCATATTGAACAGATATTTAACTGATGTTAATAAAACTAGTACTTTTTTAAATAATTCTAATAGATTTTACAGTGAATCTTAGATAGCTACATTTCTATTTATAGAAAAACCCATTTTACTCTTCCAATTCCACTATATTATTATGAATTTTAAATTACAACATTATTGACGACCGGATTCAAACATCATCATCAGGTAGAAGAAAGGTAAAAATGTATTCGTTCTCTAAATATAAATGATGTATAATTCCATCAAGAAGCAATAATACAAAGTATAAAGTATATTGGATATCTACGCCCTATTAAGATTTCTGAAAATACTCATACCGATTGCTTATTACAATACCTAGTTGTAATTAACATAGTCTCAAAAGTGCACGCCACGTGTAACAGCATAATCGCTTAATAATAGTTAACTCTTTTTCTATATTTTACTATGTGTGACAATATTTATATAAATAGACGCACTGAAATATAAGTACAATAACAATTTAGCGCAAACAAATATAGCATATGTAACTGCTTATGAAATAACTATTTAAAGATATGTTTTCTTCTTTTGTAGCGCTCGCATTGGAAAGACGGACAGATAGAAATGACAAATTAATGAGCCAGAACCCTTCAATGATTTAACTATTTATTATTGCTGGGTTGTAATGTCAAAAGGTGTGGATAAAATATTTCTTGATTCGAATTATACAGACGCTCTCCCTTTTCAGATACCCTATTTTGAATAAGTATTATAAACATTATTTCCTTACATCGCATTCTTTCATTTTTTTATATTAATGAAATTTAATAAACTGTACTATTTGCTCAATTTATACTAATAATGCTTTGCACTCCCATAAGTGACGAGTCCATATGAATAGTTTGTAAGGTGTAATTGTTGTTGTGAGCAATTTAGTAAATAAGTCGTTGGAATGACTTACAAAATAAATAAAACTATAAAATTATAGACATACACGTTCAGGTATGTACTAATATTTACATTAAGTAGACATTTCGACTCTTAAGTGTTAATAGTTCGCTAAATTGTTAATTCTATTACATTTGAATCCGATTGTGACTCTTATCTTGTGTTATGGTTCGAACTATTCACAAATTCGAGTTGGAACGAAGAGGTTCAGATACGCATTTGTAAAAAGGGGGCTGTTCTGGTACATTTTTACCGATACTACAAATAGTAATCGTCATAAACACGATCTTGTGAATGTGAATCATATATAATTTCCGTTTTTATATGGTTATTTTTTCCATTCGGTCACAATAACTAAATTGTAAACTAGAAATTAAAAGGGGATCCTACCAAAATCGGATAAATTTTCTTCTAAAGGTGATGTAACTTGTATTTTTTTTAATAATAATAGTACTTCCCGCATATTCAGAAGACCTTAACACTGAGGTCGTTCCGATATTATAAAACTGAGCAACTGTTTACAATAAAATCATAACAATTTTAACCTTAACACTGATAGGAATTCAGTAACAAAGGAAATGATTAATCCGATAATTCTCGCGCTAAGCGTTCAAATAATACTTTCATCTGAAGCTACGGCTGAAACACGCGGTAAAATCGTGAGCTACGCGCTTCCCGATAACCGTTTTCTCAAGAAAACTTTTGGATTTGACGAGGATACATACTTTAACTTTACAGAATTATCAGAAAAATATGGATACCCGGCAGAAGAACATAACGTTATCACAGACGATGGATACATCCTGACTGTATTTCGAATACTTTCGAAATGTGAAACACCAAAAGGATACCCAGTAATCTTAATGCATGGAGTGTACGACAGTTCAGATGCGTGGATTTTGGCAGGCCCTAAACTAGGACTGGGGTATATTTTGGCCGATAGATGTTACGATGTTTGGGCAGCCAACCACAGAGGAAATACGTATTCACGCAAGCACGTCTCAATGAATCCTGACACTGATCCCGAATTTTGGAATTATTCATTTGACGAGCATGGCAATTATGATTTACCTGCAATTATTGATTACGTTTTAAATATAACTAGTCGACCTAAAACTTACTACATTGGTCATTCTCAAGGAACTACAGACTTCTTCGCAATGGGATCATTGCGGCCTGATTACAATTCTAAGGTTCATTTATCTGTACATCTAGCCCCTGTCGCCTGGTTGAAGTACTTGGAGAGCCCGATACCAAAATTAATAGCACCATTAACCAAAAACATAAAAAAGCTTTTGGACGATATAGGTTTCAGAGAACTGTTCGGCAAACAGCAGATAATGCATTTTATTTTAGAAAGATTATGTCAAGTGGCGCCGGAACCCGTGTGCGGAACCGGATTGGCGTTGTCAACTGGCTACAAACATGAAAGTATATCGGCAAGAACATTGTCAGTGGCTTTCGGTCATTTATTGGTCGGTGGTTCCAGCAAAACATTGGCTCATTTTGGACAACTTATACACAGTAAAAAATTCCAACGCTATGACGAAGGGGAAGAAGGCAACGTCATAAGATATGGAGCAGAAAAGCCACCAGAATACAATGTTTCCCTTGTCACTTCACCTGTTCTTCTCGTCTGTGGTAAAAGAGATTGGCTTTCATCGCTTGCTGATATAAACGAGCTCAGTTCTAGATTACCAAATTTAGTGGAAGAGTATGTTGTGCCAGATCCAAGTTGGAGTCATATAAACCACATGTGGGACTTTAATGCACCAAAATATGTATTTGAAAAGATACTCAGTTATTTAAAAGTCTACGATCTCACATAAAAAGGAAATATGTATGAATGTATGAAATAAACTATGAATTATGAAGAGAACTGGAAAGGTTGAAGTCGAAATCCAGACGAGACTGAGGTTATAGTTCTTTTTTTGGTTTAATTGTATACTTTTTATCTGTTGATGTGTTTAAAACGCGAAAGGAAAAAAATAAGAGTTCTTTAGAGGAGAAATGATTTGTTAAATGAAGTCTATGGTATAACAAACCAATGTCACTATATAAACGCCAAAGATCACGAACAAATGTAAATTTAATTGCTTTTTCTTAGTCAAGGTAGGCTGATACTTATATAACGGCTGCGGAAAACTCGATTA
This sequence comes from Phoebis sennae, assembly GCA_001586405.1. Classification (NCBI taxonomy): domain Eukaryota; kingdom Metazoa; phylum Arthropoda; class Insecta; order Lepidoptera; family Pieridae; genus Phoebis; species Phoebis sennae. Next base: position 6,645 of record LQNK01001778.1, on the reverse strand, counting down.
AAGATATTGAGTTATAAAATAATGTGTTTTATACCCGTTTAATAAACAAGCTACCGAATAAGAGAGAGGGTACTATAAACTTCCATTTATTTGACCTATTATTTCATGTTAAATTTTGTCCAAACTATTACGTAGCACTCCAATACGAAATTTTATTCGATCACACGAACTTTTAAAAATTCAAAAACGAGACACCATTTTATTTAACGTTAAGTAAGTTATTCCTACTAGACTACAACATAAAAGTAGTACCTATTAACCACAACAGAACTGCACGAATATAATATACATATATCATTTATAAACATACACATAAAAAATTGTCTCATATTTATTAGCATACTAAAAATATATACGTGTAAAGGAAAAAAAATCAAAACTAAAGTCGTTTTATGACTAAAGAATGATTTTATATATAGTCAATACATTCCATGGAAGGTCACCCAAAAACATAAATGAGATATACAAGGGCATCATACTTATAACTATGTTAATGCTGCTAAGGAACGCAACCATAACGCTTCTCATGATTTTTTCTCTCATAGGGAAGGTAAACGACACCTTAGCTTATTATTAGTATATTATACGCTTCTTCATTGAATTCAATTGTTTCCTGCATTACCTGAAACATAATTCATACTGAGTAATTCAATTTGAAAGATAAACACGTGCATAGTACGAAATTTTCAAATTGAAATGTAAAAATTTCACTTCAAATATGTACACTAAAATAAAAAGCTTTGGGTATAAGAATAGTATAAGCTGAATTAATAGATATATTATACAATAATATGTATTCCGAAAAGTGGACTTGGATAATGTCAAATTCATTTTGGACGTATCTATGTATGTTTAACTGAAATTAAATTAAGATTAATTTCTTCAAAATAGATAATATTCGGAGTACATATTTATATTTTTTTTAACTTATCGTCAGGGTATTTTTATATAGGAAACGATATGAATAAATCGTTTTATTTATAGACTCTTTGTTACTTAATATGTAAGATATTATATCTTCAATGCAGCTCACCTTAGTTTATTTATAGGCATTACAAACCCTACAAAACAATGTCATTTACAAATAGAAGCCATGTAGCCAATTCATGCAATTTATTGGCAAATATATCTCTTTAAAATTCTACTCATAGCATACCAGTGCAACTGCATTATTCCTAGTAACTGTATTGATTTATATATGGGTACATTTTAAATTTCAATCATATTAATGAAGTGATTTATTTCGTTTACAGTTTTTAATATATGAGTCATTTTATATTCTTTGAACTTAATATACTTTGGATTTTTTGATACCACGTTGAGGATAAAATATTGTTCATGTAATGCGCGCTTGTTACATTCTCAAATTCCAGTAATTTTATGAATCAAAGAGACTTACTTAAATTTCAAGATAAATTAATTTCATAAGGACTACTTACAATACATTTAAATGTCTACTTCCTTCATGCATTCCATGCTAGTTACGTGTTTATACAAGGCACATAATATCTGATCAAACCTATTTCTTATGAATAAAGACTATATAAGGGTAAGTACCATTTTCAATGTTAAATCTATCTTTCGATTAATTAATTAATAACATTTTCTTAATACCTACTCGAACTTAGAGAGACCCGCCCGAGCTCTCTACAGCTACGACTATGTTTTTAATCTGTATATAATGTTTTTGTTGAAAAAAATAATAATGTCTTTATGTGACTTATCCGGAGGTTACTGATATGTTGAATATTGAGGAAGAAGGCATGAGCAGAATATTTAATAAAGAAAAATAAAACAATTCATGAATTATATCAAGTCATATCGAAATCAATAAGAATATCTATGAGATAACGGCACCAGGCATCCATTTGTGAATTAAATTTGTATCGCACCTTTATAAAATTCAAAATGAGCCTATTATTTAAATAGCGTTCCTTAACTTTATTCCTCGTAGACTATTTTAAATGAGGCAAGATTCACAGCACGCATTTGACATTTAAATAACCCATAAGTCCCTTCTGATAAAATTTAAATAAAAAATGTTAATTTAATATACAAGATAATTTGGACTAGACACATCTAATCTTCATGTTTCTCGGATGTCTATCAAGAGTCTTTGTCTATTTAAACTGTCTAAAGTTAATTATACTTGATTAATGCGCTAGAATCATGCAAGATAAACTATAATATCCTTATATTAATATTGAAGTGATTTATGAATTCATGAAACATAAGGATGTATCTGTAACCACTATTATAAATTATAAGCTTTAACTGTTGAGAGAGAAATAGTAGTTAATAGAGATCGGATATTATTGTTGCTAGCCAGTTTTATCTTTTTAACATTCAGCAACTTTTATACTTTTTTGTATTTATTTCCACTATATACCTAAAGATTACCAAGCGAACGTCGGAAACTTGAAATTGTATGCTATTTGTGAGAAAAACGGCCTTGACATATAGAAGGATAAACGACGCACAGTAAATTATATAACTGTACCACATTAAATCGATTTATGGAAATCAGATTGAGATCTTTTGAAAGTCTATATCTAGGAACTGTGTCACAAATGTCAACAGTATATCTAATTTACGTATCGGAGACTATTTTTCTGGTCATACCACTATTATTCTTCTCTCGGTCAATAATCGTTTCCACATGCATTCCCATCACTTCTGTTTTTAAGAAAGCTTGCAGTAGCTGTGCATATAAAGCGTGAAGATTTTACTAGTCACAAAGAGACTTACTTAATAATTTCTTGTTAGTCCCACTAAACCTACGGCAAACTATTAAATTATTGGAAATTAACAATTAAAATAATTCATGGAACAATAAATATTCAATGATTCAGTGTCAACTTCATAATACAAAAATAAATACATTCCTTTTTTTTTTCAAAACTATCTGATTAATCACAGCGTAATTAATGATTTTACTAGTCACAAAACCTACGACTTTAAATTATTGGAGATGAACATTGAAAGTTATTCATGAAAATATAAACATTCAATAATTTAGTTTCAACTTCATAGTACAAAAATAAATGCGTTCTTATTTTATTTTGAAAAGTAAAATAGGTTTATATACTAGAAAAGTTTGAACAACAGTAGGAATATCCCAATAAAATCTTAAGTATACTTTCGAAAACCGTATTCGGCGATCCGGGTTAAGGTGCGCCCCACTTCGTCCTATGGGTAAAAATGTCATAAGTATATTAGACTAGTGTAACGGAAGTGTGTGCTTGGCCTAACAATATTATCATTATTGTTTGTAGGGTTGCTAAACATAACATAATATACCCATAGGGTCATTTGTAAAACAGAGCCTCCCAGGACTCAGAACTGTTAGCCATGATTTTGACCGAAAAGTAATGATATATTGTATTGTATTAATTATTGAATATTTTGACACGCATACTGCTTAAATTATACACATACAGAACACAAAAAACTAAACTAAACTAAACTAAACACTAAACTTTCAACAATTAAACATAGCAAACAAAACTTTTATTCTTAAAATATATAAAATATATTACTTACATCAAACTTTGATTGGTGCGATATTGTAATCACCTAAACTACTATATGTTTTAAATACATAGAAT
>LQNK01001777.1:414-14385 GCA_001586405.1 Phoebis sennae | reverse complement strand
GACATTTCAACGCGGATTCGCGAGTGAATTCGAATATGTGATGTTAACAGAATCGACCTGCTGTGCCTAATGCCTATCTATTTTGTGCTTGTACATACATTGATACTGTACACAACACAAAATACTTTATTTAATAAGCTCTCTTCATAAAGTTCAACTGTATTTATTTAGTAAATAATTGTTTTAATATAAACACAGTTGATTAAGCATACGCGTATAATCTTAGTAAATGTTCAGATATACTCGCAGTTCAATTCTTTCGAAAACTAACTAAAGATAAAATGTTTTAAACAACGCATAGCCGCTGGCGTTCAAATTTTACATTCTGTTTTTACAAACTGAATATATAAATTCATTATAAAAAGCTGAATTTTTAATGTTGATTGTGGATGACTTTTATCATGGATTGAGTATTAAATATTAAATGGTATTTATTATATTGTCCTACTTCCTATCTATGTACAAATGTGTGAGAATGGATGTATGAGTAATACATCCATTCTCACGCAAGCTTTCTTTCAGTAATGGATTTATATGAAATTGTATAGTAATAAAGATGATATTATATAAAAAATACCTAGGCTACAATGAGTAATTCCACGCGAGAAAAAAAAATATCAGTATTATAAAACAGAAAATTTTATTTGTACGAAGTATAAAGGTGCGTCGCGAGGTTTCATTACTTCTCCTTAATCATATTTGTAACCAAAACTCGCTAGAACCTCCCGGTAATTCTAGGGCGTCTAAAAATATATACTTAGACTCCCTAGGGTTAATCTGCACCGCATTTACGATTTTAGTTATAACGTAAACGCAGATTGAAAAATATTGGGAACCCCTGTTCTTAACTATATAGAAATATAAATATTCACGGATCATTTATCACTACGCCATGTAGTCCCAAATACTATAGACACAGATAATATAATACTATACTAGTACTATAGATAAATTACAAGACAGTAGAAATTTACAATATTCATCACGTAATAACTAGTGGCCTATTTCACACAGGTCATCAGACTCACCTGTGGAAGACTACATGCAAGGGCAATGGCCCACGCACAGTACAGCATTTGCTTGCTGCGCCGGCGCGCCTCTGACAGCCGCAGGGGATACACCACTGCGAAGTACCTGCAACAATCACGTGTTTAAACTATTGACGTACATTTTGAAAAAGAAAGAAAAATATATTTATTCACTACAGACAAAATCGAACTGAGACACAATAAAATTATGTAAAAAACAAATGGCAAAATGCAATTAAATAAAATACTTTCTAAAGGATTTTAAACGCGGTTTATTTAACCCGACATTTCGAGCACTTTACTTACTACGCTACGCTATTTAAAATGGAAAGTACTCGCGTTAAAATAAACACAAGACAAAAAAAAAAACAAAAGATCAGGCGCAGATCCGATGACTTTCCGTGCTCTTCGAGGCAAGGGTGTACCAACACCGCCATCTTCCTGGCTCAGGGCTATTATTGATTTTTTCATCAGAAAATTCCGGTATTGGAACCTGAGGCCTCTGATCTGTTGTCAAAGGTTCCACCACTAGACCAACGAGGTAGTTGTAGCTAACTACAAGTCTAGTGGTTCCATAGTTGTATAACTAATTATACAAATTAATTCGCTTTGAAAAATAATGTATAATCAAGAAGCATATTCATATTCAAACTATTCCATTTAGCTACTACACGTAGGGCGCAGGTAGTTCTATAAAATTCCCAATAAATACACAATTATAAGGCACAAATAACTCTCTTTAGGACAGAGGACAGAGGATATAATGTGATTGAAAGAAAGAAAAATATCTGTACTGCCATTCACACTTTGAAAAAACAAATAATAATAACTTTTTGCAAAAAATAGAACCGACTTCCTCACTCTAAAATGTAGAAAATAACTTTTATTTTATTAAAAGCAAGTCGGTTCTATTTTTTTTATGTAAAAAGTTATTATTTTTTACTTTTTGTGACCTGTGAAGAGTAATCACATTATGTATTCACAATTCAGTGTTAGAGTTAGAGTTTAATGGGTATATACTTCATTAAACCTTAACCGCAAAGCTTATTCTGTTGATTTTCGAGAAGTTCCCTGGAATATCTTCCACATGGATGATCATACTTGAAACAAATTTCTATGTGACCACAATGACACTCTATGCAAAAAGAATTTTCCAAATCGGTCCACAAACGCCAGAGATATGCGATAAAAAATACAGTTGAATTGATAACCTCCTCCTTTTTTTAAAGTCGGTTAAAAAGAAATTTACATTATAAATTCGCCAATTGGGCAAACTCAGACTGTAATGGAACTAAGACTTACAAAGAAATAGTTATTTACAGAAAATCTGAATGACAGTACATTTCAATGTAATGAAATTGTTGATCTCGTACATTTTATAGAAAACAGATGTCTGGCAGTAATGATCCATATAATATCGTTATTTTGTTGAATTGAACCTTAAAAACCGAACCATTTATAATTTATAAACACAAATATACGCAGACAAAAATTCACTTTACGCTACCTTTGCCCAACGTCGCGTAAACACTCATAAAAATATATTTCGAATAAAAATACTTGCACAGTAAAACCGTCCGTGAAATATCGCATAATTTTTAATTTTTAGTCGTCGTTTTGCGTAATTAAAAATCATTAGTTATAAATTAATTAACCCACATAATTATAAACACATTGCTATTGTTATTTGCTATTAACGTAAATTTTACAATTCTTATCTCTTTGTATCATTTCCAATACATGCTTTACAAATACTTATAGAAACTGACCTAGGAAACTCAGTTTTTACCAGTTCAGAGGTCAGGGTCATTTGAAAATGTATACGTATTTTTGATGTGTAAACAACAAAGTTTACTAGTTGACCGAGCGAAGCGAGGTCTCAGAGTCGAGATGGCCGGGCGTTGTATGTTTGTATGTTTGTATGTAAGTATGAAAAACTTTGTCCGACGATAACTTGAGTATCGTTTATCCGATCTTGATAAAATTTCATAGGCATATAGTTTAGATAAAAGAAAATGTCGAGTTCGAAGATGAGTGTAATCGGTGGGGGTGTAAAGAAGATAGGAGGGTCAAAAAGCGAGTAAAATATGAATATACCCGAGTGTGGTATCAAATGAAAGGTCAATATTTTCTCATAACATAACAAGTATTGAATTATTTTTAATATAAACCGTTTCCAAAACATAAGTAAAATAAATAAAAAATAATTTTGAATCAACGCCATCTGTTGTCATATTAAAGTTCATTATTCTGAATCGTCCGTTTCTCAAACATGGATAATACTCAATAAAATACGAATTTCATAAAAGTTAACGTACGGTAACTTATAAATATTGTATTTAAACATTATCAATAGTTTTTATGAGGTAATTTTTAAAATAACACAATTAAAAATTACTACGCACGAAGATTCCTCAGTTCCCACGCCATCTAGTGGAAGCGACGTATATTATTATAACGATTGACAAAACACCAACATAATAGCACCAGATGGCCCCTTTTTAATGAATTTAGTTATATATATTTAAATTTCATAAATTTTAATTTTTATTAAAGTTCTTAAAAACATATTGTTGTAAATTTCAAAATTGAATATTGAATTGAATTCCGTTCCGATAATTAACGGTTCAATTCACTTAACTCTTGATTGTTTCTATCTAAAAAGGATGATAGTTGTATTATTATTTTTTATATTTAACGATGGTGTTTACTATGCCACGAAAAAATAACAGTATAAAAAACCGCGTTTATTATATTATAAAGAACAAACCGTGCTCAACGTGATATTTGATAAATACAGATGGCGCTATGAGGCTTCTGATTCGCGCTATAGATATTGTTTTGCAATCGATCTAATTTCTATTTAACGGTCATATAATGTTAAAACAATGGTTGCATAGTCTTGTTCTATAATAAACGCGTTTAAACTCCTATAAAAAGTATTTTATTTAAAACAATGGTTATTATATGATGATCATACTTCGCTTTACTATATAGTGATTACTGATTACTGATTAGTGACTTAAGGCTAAATTGCTAAATGCATATCCAATTTTTCTAAATACTGTAAATTTGTGATAAAGTATTGCGTTAGGTTAGGTTAGGTTACAACTTTGAACTTACAATCCTTCGTCTTTTTTTTAAAAAATTCTACTTCAATGAAAGGAAAAATATATAACTTTATTATTATTGTATAACTTTTAATTTTTATCAGTTGTCGTTTTGTACGTCATCTGCCGATGTTGTCCGCGGACATGAAGACGTAGTAATAAGCCACAGCCGTAGTGGATAATTTATGTCTGACGATGTATCCGTCATCCATCGTCAATGACGTCCGCGTATGCGTCTGCCGATGTGTAGATGGGCTTTGGTGTTTCAAATGTAAGGCCTCGATTAAAATAAACATTACAACGCGAGGTCCAGCTCGGGGCGAGCCACTAGTTTTAAGTTTTATAAGTTAATAAATTTACTTAGTTTTGTAAGACATTAAGGAGAATATTTGAAGTGAAAAATATACAAAAGCAATGTCAAAGGGTGACCTTATCGTTGACAGCGATCTCTGCCAAGCAATTATGATAGTACACATTGGGTCTTATTACAAAACAGGGTCTAAGTAAGTCAGGTTTAAACCTGGACTAAATAATTATTTGTCAAACCGTTCCGTTTTAACAATATAACCAATTTATATGATTAATAAATCAATAACATTCTTCTTTTTTGTACCTTTAAAAATATAGATCAAATCCCATTTTATCCTTTTCAACATTAATATAAGGAGAAAAGCGTTTAATTAAAATAAAATTATAATATTGTAAGAAACTAATAGAGGGGCTTTGTATAATTATGTCTAATGTAATAGAAATGTACTGTGATTCTACACAACTGGCCAATTATAGAACTAGTCAGTTAACAACAAATCACAGCCAGTCATAACGACTATTAGCAAAGTGAGGGTAGTTGGGTCGTGACGTCATAAGACGTTCGAGCACCAGGCGCAACCGGTACCAATGCGCGCAGATACTGAACGCGCTTACTCTTTTATAGGACTACGATGACAGCTAACAACTGACAAGTGACATTTGCATAGAAAGATGACATTTAGAACTTGTTAAAACATGAAATCACAAAATATTTCCGACAATATTATAAAAAAATTATGCTGGCCTTCGTGATTTGACATGTTGTCGCTGAAATTGGATTGGATTGGATTGGACGTCATATGATACATTACACTAACTTCAATGTCATATTTTGACGTTTGTCAATCAGTATTTAGTACCACAGTTTAGACTAGAGTTGCGGCAGGTTTAACTTTTAATACGATAGTTGATTCAGATTTATATGGAAACTGACATTGTTAGGTGACATTCAGACTTAGACCATGGTTTATGTCGAGTTCTTCCCTAAGAGTTAGACCACGTTTTGTAATAAGACCGATTAGGTTTAGATATTTACGTTAGCGAGTCATTTCCTTTGATAAAATTAAATTAAATACAACGGCTCCATCATTATATATTTCAAAAACAACCGAACGACTTTTCACGAGTTTTAATCCTGAGAGAAGGTTATTCATTATAGTTTTTTGTAAAGGGGCGTTTAGTTGTGATATTTAACACAAGAATCCATTTTATAATCAGAAATTGTGTAAATTTTCAACTTAATTAATTTCAGAGAAATAAAGCGTATAAAGATAGCATACAGACATACAAATATACAGAAATAAAAAAAATATAATAGAAGATTTTATTATATGTTTACATATAAAGGTTATTTTCACTAGCCTGAGGCCTGAAAAATGTAATTGCTCCTTAACCTTTATAAGGCAGACATTGAAACTGAATTACTTTGGAATTACAGCCAACACGACATCACTTGAATTAAGGTTTACATTATTACTTTGATATCTCATTGAAATTAAAGGTTATTCCTTCAAAAACGTTGTAATCTTTTTGTGGAATTTCATCTCCCCATTTAAGGTTGATATATGTATTCATTTGACTGGTAGATTTTTGTTTAGGAACAAAAAGATGATCAACTCTCTATGACTTGCAGTCTGAGACTTCTCTCTTTCACTTTACATCATCAATCTTGTATGTTCAGTCTCTTTTATTAACCACAGATTGCTGCCCATTATGTTAGTTGATTTTTGCTACTTGCTAGTTTTTTTTTTGCTCTTAAATGATTAACATTTGATCATTATACAAAAAAATACAATATTTTTGACCCCTAAATACCCAAAAAAATGCAATATTAACATCACCAATTTCTGAACGAGTGAAAACGCTAGTCGGCCATGTTGCTCTGCACTTAATTATAAACAAACATTTCGCAAGCAAAGTCAAGCATACAGGCTGAATTTTTGAAAGGGTCTTCGGGTCAAATCCTTCACTATCTTCTCTATAACTGTCTGAAAACTGTAAAGATAATTAAGCGAAATTGAATAAATAAGCCGTTTTCTCAACTTCTGAAGAAACATTTCAAAGTTATTCTCATTAATAGTACCATCGAATTATCGATGGGTGAAATGAAATAGAATGTTTATTTATTTCTTTGCAAAATCAACCAGTCGATTCCTAGCTCGCTAAATATCATCAAAAATTTAATGATGCATTTTATAATAGTGCTCTAGTTTAGATTGGCTGGATTTGGCTCTGAAAGCCCACTTTAAAAATCCACTAGAAGCATTTAGGTTTGACAATCAGTGATTGGAAAATTCATTTTTTTATTTCGACTTTTAAAATAATCTCACGATTTGAATGATTAAAATCGATGAAATATGTTTTTAAAAGTTAACTATGTATATTGTCTATTTGCTGTTCCATGTTCATTAATTTATGAAATTTATTATTGATTTCATTAATTCATCCTATTCCATATTCCAATACCAATTAATAAACGTTAATTATGAGTATAATTTCACCATTGTCATTCTGATTCAAGCAAGAAGAACAAAATAAATAAATAATAGGTAGGTAATATAGAATAACACTGTTTTCATAAAAAACTATACCTATGTCAAGAGCCGGTGCTTGAAATAGGCTTAGAGAAACCTGTGTTAAAAGTCACCAGGGCTCCCTTCACGGATACAATTCGGGATAACAAAGCATTGGAGAGGGTAAAAATTAAACAAAATGATCATAGAAAAGAAAATCAAAAATTCTTATAAATAATATCTTATATTATTGCAGAAAATCGCGAATATTTATTTACTTTGGTCAACTAAAACACATTCACCTTCAATTGGTTATGAATCCTTAAATATGATGTTCTATATTGGCGGAGCTGACATACTAATGTTCGCTGATGACACAGCCCTTATTTTTCATGGTGAGTCATGGGAGGAGGTGTTCAATCTCTCTGAATCAGGATAACGCTCAGTCAGTGCATGACTTGAGGACAGCCTGCTTACTGTAAACATAGACAAGACCAACTACATTTGCTTTGGTAAAAAGAACTCGTCCCTCCCAAATAAGCCACTCAAACTGACCCTTCACACGTACCCTTGCAGTAGATGCGTTGACGATAAGCACTGTCCTGTTAAATGCAAATGTTCAGAGATAACCAGAGTCTTATCAACAAAATACCTCGGTATTATAATTGATGACAAATTACGCTGTGAAGAACACATAGCTTACGTAGTCAAGAGAATTCGTAAACTTATATTCATCTTCAAAAATCTACGCTCAATAGCCTCTCACACCTTAATTATGCAAACGTACAGTGCCCTTTGTCACTGCATCATCTCATACTGTATATGTGTTTGGGGTGGGGCTAGTAAATCATTAATCATTTCAGCTGAAAGGGCACAAAGGGCTGTGCTAAAAGTTGCTATGGCTCTTGACTTCAAACACCCTACATTTGATGTTTACACAAAATCTAACGCCCTTAGTGTCCGAAAAACTTTTATTTACCAGAGCATATTAAGCAAACACTCCTAGTCTCTCTCCAAAACTCTAAATCTCACTAAAAGAATTACTAGAATCCCCCTACCACGTACCTCCAGTAAATTTGCACAACGCCAGTATGAATTTCTGACAACAAAATTATATAACTCTCTGGACTCCAAGATTAACCTCAGACATTTAAATAACTACAAAATCAAAAATATAATAAAAAATTGGTTAAGAGAACTGACTTATGAGGAGTGTGAAAGACTATTAGATTCCTGATTATTCTATGACCATTCGTATTGTTCTACTCGCCGCCTATCTACATATAGTACACAGTAGTTTACAAGATAACTCATAAACAAACAATCTGTCCACTTTATAATATTAGTATTGTTTTCTCAGTTAAATTTATTTTAATTATTGTAAGAATTCTTCACACACACAAAGACATAAACACACATAGGTATAATCTTAGATCTAAGATTTGCTTTATATTCATTTTTCTCTAATATCGTTACCTTTTTTATTTGTCTGCCGTATATTTTAAATTGTTTTGTGTAATGATTGGGAAGAAACTGACCTCCGTGTTACAGTTTAAACTAGTTCGGAGGTCAGGGTCTAAACATGTACTGTAAAATATGTATGGTATGCAAATAAACAATTTTATTATTATTATTATTATATTATAATAATTGAGCAAAGTACAAATAGATCTAACTAGCGATCCGCCCCGGCTCCACACGGGTGTAATGCTGATACTAAATACAATACAGAAAACCTGTAGAACGTTGTTTATAAAAATTAGTATATTATTTTGATAAATCTCGTAGAGTTCAGCATGCGTTTGCAATGTAAGCGGAAATAAAATTGATAATTATTTACATCACATTAGAAACCTCAAAAATAACAGTATTTCTTCACTATTTTATGGATGTTCTCATACATATAAACTTAAATCACTCTATCTATTTAAAAAAAAACCGCATCAAAATCCGTTGCGTAGTTTTAAAGATTTGAGCATACAAAGGGACATAGGGACAGAGAAAGCGACTTTGTTATATACTATGTAGTCATCATTGTACCTTACTCAGAAGTTACAATCGAAATCTGAATTGTAACATCTGCCACAGCTATTGTGGTCTAGTTCTTGCTAGATAGGCGAACTTCGTACCGTATTTCTGAACGCATAACTGAAAACTTATTTGACAGGCGCGAAATATTTGCGTGGATAAATGAAAATAGTAGTTTAAATATATAAAATAAAAAAAAAATTAGAAAGAAAGAAAAATATTTATTTGCAACAACTATGCACATACATACATTTTACAGATATAAATACAAACAGTGTACACAGACAAACATAATAAAAATACACATGCACATAATTGATACGAAAAGGTTCGAACTCAGCATCGTGCTGTGTACTCTCTGTGACGTGAAACTATTAAGACAGCAGTCCCAATCACTACACTTAGTACAATTAGTAATCTCCGATCCTAATTATAAGGATCTCATTGTTTAATTTTGTTTTGTTTTTTTACAAGGGGAAATGCCTTCGCATACCCGGCCGTATTATGTCTGACTTGCACCGACTAAAACCCCTCTGGTTCTTTCATACACCTTGTGGGGGGTTCACGGACACGCCATAGCATTCTACCCCAGCTCAGGGTTTAATTCAAATTCAAAATGTTTAATTTCAGATGAATCCATATTCCATTCATTTTAGTAAAATTTAAGTCATAAAAATTTTACATAAAAATAAATGATGAATTCAGATCACAATATACTAATACATAATTGGAAATTTAATATATGTCAAAAAATGATATAATTTTTAATGTCATTTTATAAGTTTAAAAATTATATAAACAGGTCAAAACAAAGCCCTCAGAAGCACTTTCTTAGTTATACAAGTTTTATATTAGTAATTAGTTTATAAGTTTTAATTGTAACGCTTTGGGAACTCCGCTGTACATTACAGCTTGCTTGCTAATGCAATGCAAATGCTTCCTATAAATAAATAAATTAATTAATTAAGTTTTGTCCAATGCTTCATGAACCTTAGAATCCTTACCTAAACTTTCACTTATATTTTTAGATCAAAATTATTAAAATTGGTCAAGTTTTAGGGTGACAAAAGAACGGGATTGATGATTATAAATACAAGATGTAAAATAATGAATTGTAGAATTACAACGCAACAATCCCAAATGTTAAAATTGTATATATTTCGCGTTAAACACGATCAGTTTATTTAAAATAAATGATTTACTTTTAATTTCCTTCTGTATATTAAATCAAAATATCAATATATTCGTTCGTATTTTAACACAATTTATTATTATAGGAAAATAATAATATAATAAAAGGTTTTGTAAATGCAAAGCAAAAATATTTTTGGGTCAATTTATTTGATTCATATTTGTTTCCCAATGTTTATTGTAGTCTTTATTTATTTAAATCAAGCAAATTTATAAAACCAACACCCATTCATTTAATAATTCACTAACTGCAAAAAGAGAGAGAATGAATGGATAAATGCACTTATTGCATTGCACTTATTGCATAAATGCATTATGCATTTAGCAAATCTTAAATCTAACAACAGTGTAAGCGAAAAAATACAGTACAAAATAAGCGATATAGAGCAATCTCTTCCAAGCAAACCGTGGAAGAAGACAAATTTTATACAAAACACAGACACTTAACATCAGGTGAACCGCATACTCGACTTGCCTGGCATAAAAAAAAATTCCGACATTAAATGCTTTCTTTGCAATCTTTTTTCTTGCAACCTACTCACAAAGCCTTGTGCAATGAGCTTGTCTCAAGCCTGGAATCTCACTAGACACTATCTATATTTCTCCTCACAAACCTATCACTAGGATCTTTATTTCTTGACAGGGAAAAAACTGAAAAATGCCAATTGCTCGCTATCATCATGTCAGAAAAAAACACATCCTTTCTTTCTTCTCAGTAGATACTGCCTGAGCTAGGATCACTCCCTGAGGCCTTCACCAACCTTGGAAGGTTGGTGGGCTTCATGGAGGAACTGGGGTGGTTCAATTAGCAACCATCTCCCACCACGCAAAATAGGCGCTCGACGTCGATTTGCGGAGACCAGCTCGTTTTTTATTATTTACTGCCTTCCGAATCGGTGGTAAATAAAAAATAAAAAATGTAAATGACATTTCAAAAGAGCTTTGAAAAAGCCAATTTGGAAAAATAAATGATTTGAATTTGAATTTCACCGTTACATCTAAGGCTGCCTATCGTAATCAGAACAATTTTCAAAACCATTATACATTCCAAGCGCGTTAAACAAAACAAAGTAATATTTAGTAGACGTAGAATATAAAATAATCGTCGTAAATTATGCAAAACGTAGTCATTCTCGGTCAATCATAATAAATCTTGATCAATCTTAAGCACCATGTTCCGATCTTTTCATTCCCTCAATCTGCATCGCATTTGCAACTAGATAATGATTGACGACCTACAATAGCTTAATGGGTTAACCTTTAAATGGTTTATTATTGTGTACTAACTTCATCCCGCGGTTTCGGTTCAAAGATTCTTCATTTCTCATTGAGATTATACAATCACTTACATGAGAACATAATATTTAACATAAAATTTTTGTTAACATTTTAATATCATCCGGTGCGGGTACACAAAAAATAAATCGCAAAATGCGACATCGCTGCATTGTAAGGTGATGGTCCAAGTGAAAAGAAATATTTTTATTAAATAATAATTTTAAAATTTAATATAACCATCTTTTAAAGGGTATATTTTTGAACTAGTATTTTGAACATAGCGACACGGAATTTATTTTTTAAAGAATTTCGATTAATTATAATTACATAACTAAGTTAGAGTTAAAAGTCTACATTTAAGATATTAGTTTTACTCGCGTAATACTACAAATTCTATAAATGTCATAGTCAGATATTACTTTTCAGGACCCAATCATTACTTTCGAAAATTTGCGAGTTCAGACAAAGGGATATACTTTTTCGCTAATATTAGTAAAATAATATAAGGATAAAATTTGTGTGATATTTTGGAAAATGTTTTTGTGTTTGATAAACCATTAATCAAGGAAGGTTATAATTATAATAAGTATGTAATATTTACAACTTTATGCTAAGGGAACGAAACCTAGACCTAAACCTAACCTGACTTACTAACAATTGGTCAATTAAGTGCACCAATGTAAATTATACAAAACGTAGGTAGTAATTCTCGGTCACTCATGTTAAATCTTGATCATGCTTAAGCATCATGTTCCGATCTTTTCATTCCCTCAATCTTCATTGTATTTGCAACTAGATAATGATTGACGACCTACAATAGCTTAGTGGGTTATTATTTAAATGCAATTTATCAATTTTGTTTCAGCGGAAAGATTCAATTGTAGGGCAGTTTTAAACCAACGCTCCGTACCAGAAAATGTTGATGCAAAAATAGCTAAGAATGGATAAATATGTTTATTGGAAAAATACGGATTTATTCGATAAAAATACACAAAAATAATTAAATGACACAGTATATCAAAATTATAAATATACAAAATTATGGTGATAAAATGACATAAATCAGCACCGATGCGCCCGGATACTAAATGCACCTACTCTTTTATAGGACTGATGACAGCTAACAAATAATATGTGACATTTGCATAGAAACACAAACAGCACTTGTTAAAACAAGAAATCACAAAATGTGACATTAGTATACACATAACATAAATACGACATACGTAGTCATATTCACCCGCGCAAAGTCTTTTTTTTTTATAAATGACAAGTGGGTATTTGACGGCAAGCTCACCTGATGGTAAGTGAACTGCTATCTAGATGGTAACATACCCTCTTGTGAGAAACCCATTCACTCTCGCTTTAAAGAGGTCCAAGTTGTACGATTGGGGAAAAATAGACGCAGGCAAGGCATTCCAATCTTTTGCAGTTCGTATGATAAACGAAGATTCAAAAAGGGTCCATCAATTATGCATGTGTGGATAAAATATTACTGACCTGTCCAAAGATATGCAGACCAGTACGTTAGAGGAGAGGTAGAGGCCAAACGCCCTCATGACCAATAGCATCTTACACATAAGGTTACCAGCTAACCACGCGTTTGTGTACTTCCAGCCGATCTGAAACAAAAGAGGTGTTCAGTTTTTTTTAATCTATTTTTAAAGGGGTTTTTATCCTCTTGGATACGTCAACCCCATAGGTATTAAGTTAACAACTAGATTTGAAACGAATCGCGTGTTGAGTTTTATAGTGTTTAAAAATTTTTAAAAATTATACAATTCGTAATTATAAAATCATGTTAAATTGAAAATAGATAAAGGCACCAACTTTGTATAGATTTCAACTAAAATAAAATAAAATTTCTACTTTATAAAGGCAGGAAGTCGGTTGTAATTTTTTTCAATTGTTATTTTCCCTTTTTAGTGACCTGTGAATGGTAATCACATCATCTAGTTACAATTCAGTCTCTGAGTGAGATTAGTGAGTATATACACCATTAAACATTCACCGCAGAGCGTATTCTGTTGATTATCGAGTTCCCTGGAATATCTTCCAAAGGATGATCAGACTTGAACCTAATTTTATTTTTATAGGACCACACTACTCTTTCAGTGCAAAAATTTCTTACTCTTTCGAATTTTCCAAGTCGGCCCCTAAACGCAGGAGATATGCGGTAGCATACAATAAAAAAAACATACGATTGAATTGAGAGCCTCCCTTTTTTTGAAAGTCGGTTAAAAAGTAAATTTCTTTCTTTATGCGCCTTCACGATCGGGTGAATTTAATAAGCCTTTGAGTGATTGTTGTTTACCTTTGTTTGCATTGCCTAAAAGGAAATTAATTTTATAAATCTGTTAATTACATTATGTGACTAAATAATAACAGGGAATGTATTTTAATTGTCACTAAGGGCTTAAAATTTTAATAAATATTTCATAGTATTTAATCAAAAACGCCGGCAAAACGTAAACATTAACTCACAGAAACCACGCCCAAATCGCCCCTTTCACC
>LQNK01001776.1:164268-175893 GCA_001586405.1 Phoebis sennae | reverse complement strand
GAAGCTAGGTTGAGTCGAGATGGCCGGACGGTTGTATGTTTGTATGTAAATATGAAAAACTTTGTCCGACGATAACTTGAGTATTGTTTATCCAATCTTGAATAAAATTCATAGGCATCCTGATTAACATTCATAGTTGACACAAAAGAAAATCGAGTTCGAAGATGAGCGAAATTAGGAGGAGGCTTCGAATATAGGGGGGTAAAATAGGTGAATGTTTGTCCGAGTATATTTGGAGTATGGTTTATCCAATCTTGATAAAATTTCGTAGGTGAATAGTATAGATAAAAAATGAGCGAAATCGATCATTAAAAACAAAGATTGGAGGGGTAAAATAGGCAATTTTCATATGCCGAGTATAGCAGAGTGTGGTTTCAAATGAAAGGTCTTGATTTATACATTACAATGCAAAGTCAAGCTCGGGGCAACCTTTAAAAATAACATGCAGTTCGTTCATTCCTGACACTGTATTTTATTAAAATAGGTATTAATTAAAGTATTTGTGTACCTGTTATTGTATGAGTCCCTATAACGTTAATAAATAAGTAAATTATTATTATAAAAGTGTAAGTGCTCTAAGAGTCTAAGCGAAAAACGTATTTTTTTTGTTTAAAAATAAAAATCTTGAAAAGCGGTCTGTATCGACGATTGCATAAAATTTTGCAAAACTGGCATAAAATTTGTACCAAAAAAAATCTCCTCGCTTTTTGCAAAGTCGGTTTAAGGAATTCAAGGTTTCGTATAAGAATCACTATCGATTCCTGACACATAGGATTTTTTTGCAAAAGCGACCGTTAAGATTTGCAGGTCAAAATTTTTCCTAAATCTCGATGTAATATTCATTAAAGTTTATGTATGGGTTTAAAAGCATATTTTAAAACTACGTTAAAATTTTTAAAGTTCAATGCCCTGATAAAATTTCGCATCTATCTAATAAACTCACAATTAATTATTTATATATCATACACAATATTAACAGTAATCGCAAAAACTGTCACCTCTAGTAAAATTAATCTTTTAATTTCATACTATACACTTATCTCTTCACACGCATTCATTATCCATCTTCCATCTCGCTCGCTCATTTGCACTTATGACCTTTGCTATATCGGATGTCTTGCTTACTCGTATAGAGAAAGCTATAGCTATCTCTGTCTAGCGTAAGAAGATTGGATATTTTTTATTTCTTAATTCGAATTTATTGAGATGATAACGTGCTTTTTTTTGAACTTTTCACTTTTGAATTTTATAAATGCATTTTTTAAATCTAGTTGAATATATTTTCATCTTAAATAAAAATAAGAAAATAAAATCGCAGTAAAAATGAAAAAAATATACTTATTATTTTTATCCCTTTTGTCTTGCTTTCTCTCACCAAACTATTTTTATATTTAAGTTTACTCTTAATAATATTTAAGTTGTCTGGAAGAGATCGCTACCTAGCAATAAGACCGGCTTTTGTTTGTCCATTATCTCTAAGATTTATATTATTGGAAATTCCTACTTATAAACAATAAAGTATTTTATTCATTCATTCATACTTGAATTAAAAAAAAATAATAAGGATTCATGTCCTCTGAGGGTAATGTCAGAATATCAGCGTCATAGTCAAATTACTATGACATACGCTGAGCCATTACCCATTCAAGAAATACAGTACTGCACAATATATTACTTTATGCGGCTTCGCTCCCGTAGTATAATGTTATATATAGCCTATAAAATATAGCCTATGTTACTCGTGGATAATGTAGCTTTCGAATGGTGAAAGAATTTTTAAAATCGGTCCAGTAGTTTTTGAGTCTATTCACAAACAAACACAGTTTTTTCTTTATAATATTACTATTTAAGAGAGGCTAAGTGACAATATCATAAACAACAGAAACAATTTTTACTTCATGACAATTTCCAATAATAATTAATAACAAAAGTGCAAAGTGAATACTTAAACATTAAAGACTAAATACAAAATTATACTCTATAATCAATTATATAGATGGCCCCACTGTATTATACTATCATGACATTGACATTTCACTTACATCATTTACAATTTCATATTACTTAAATACAATCTCGACTCTGATTCCACTCTTCGCTCGGTCAAAAAATTTAGTCTTGTTATTGAGAAATAAGTTCCTATTCCTATAATTACTTTCCTATGATAAACCACATAAAACATCACAACCACATAATGTTCATTTTGTGTGTTAAAACTTTTATGGATTGTAAAAGTTTGTTTGATAGCGAAATAAACATTTATTTGAAAGTTCAAGTATTTATTTGATTGGATTGCTGCATGTCTGATTTATAGATTGTTTGTTTGTGTGTTTATGTTTTCGGTCTATCTCAAATAAAACGATATTGTAAGTTACATCATAGTAGCCGTGTACCACCTTTTTATTTTTAACTAGCTGATCCGCGCGGCTTCATTTCCGTATCATAATGTTAAATATAGCCTATAAAATATAGCCTATGTTACTTTTGGTTAATGTAGCTTTCGAATGGTGAAAGATTTTTTAAAGTCGGTCTAGTAGTTTTTAATCTTATTAAAAAAATAATAATCAGACAAAGAAACAAACAAACAAAGTTTTTCTCTTTATAATATTAGTGTACATATTATGAAGACTAGCCAAGCCGTATCTTACTTCTGATCCCGTGGGAATTCCGGGATTAGAATATAGAAAGAAAGAAAATACATTTATTTACAACAACACACAATACAAAAAAAAACACAAACATTTGCTGGTATGACTAACACATATGCATAGTGTGTGGTGTAAAACGGCCGCCCACTCAGCGTAGCCACGCTGATTTTCAGTAAGCACCGTTTTGACTTATTGACAGCGGCGGTGATATATTACGGATAAAGAATAAGATATATAAAATGAATATAAAGGTTTTACATTAAGTGTGCAAATTTAATGAATACAAATAATAAAAACAGAATGAGAATAAAATAACAATAAGACCCAATACATAGTAGTTATATATTATATCATACACATATAGTAAATAGTAGACTACATATATACAATTTGTAAATATTACAATAATGTTACTAATAAAAGCATATTATGGCGCTTGACGGTGCTTCTGCAGTTCAAGAAGATATGATTTAAGTTTGTTTTTGAAAGAGAATAATCTTTTTTGGGCACGGATGGAATATGTTATTCAGGATCCTATATATACACCAAGTTTCATCATAATCGGTTCATCTTCGAACTCAACATTTTCTTTTGTCTAAACTATTTGTCTAAAAAATTTAATCATGATCGAATGCACAATACTCAAGTTATTGAGGGACAAAGATTTTTATAGTAACATACAAACACACAATCGCCCGGCCACCTCGACTCAGAATTATAAGTAAGAACTATAAAGGTACTAGGTTATTTTTAGCGTACGCGATAAGTCGGTTCCTCACTCAGCGTAATGAAATTGATTTTGGGTCCTTTTTTAACATATCGACTGCTACGATCGTTCTTAGAACAGAACTTATACAAAAAGTCGGTATTAAATCATTTAGTTTCATTTCATACATCATTCACAATCAGAAAGATATGCTTGTTATCATAGACTATTGATAGTTTCGATAAATATCAATGCACGAATATCATGATGAGAATTTTCTGTCAGAATTGACCGTCTGACATATGTCAAAAGTCATCCGCAATCTTCGAAGCCAATAAAAGTTTCCCATGCAAAACATACAATAAATATAATAATTAAATCAAATCGGATCGCTCAGCAGATATCTCAGATATATATCAGATAGCCAACACGTGTTTTTATAACGAGCGCGCCGCCATTACATTTTGACACCTGTCACTTGTCAAATGGCGGGAACTGTCAAAATAGGCGCGTAATTGATCAAAATCTTTTGAGTCAATGGTTCGGATTAATGTAATTTGTAACGTTATATTTATAAGTGATTTTTTATTGGTTTTCTGTAGGTCAAACTGCTATTGCAAGGTTAGGCCTTTAAATATTATGAATAGAATTTTAAGGGTAATTTGCTTGGATGAGAATTTAGAGTGAAGTTACTTTACATGCGAGATAAAAAATATATGACATACTAGCTGTTCTCTGCGGTTTCACCTGTGTACCTATATCTCCTGTCTCACAAGGATTTTTGGGATATAAGCTAATCTATATCCTTTCTCGTGTTTCAAAATATCATCCAAATCGGTTCAGCAGTATAGGCGTGAAGAGAAATATACTGACAGAGTCTCATATTTATAATATTGAGTAAGGATTTTCATTTGTCTCATATGTTTAATATTCTGAATTTTTATTTTTTATGTTTTAAGACAAATTTTAAGACCAAAGAGGGTACTATTACATTAGTTTATTACGATATCAATTGCCGTATTATCCCTGATGCAAGCTGTTTACGATGTGTAGACGCCTTGCTTTTCTTTCTATATTTTGTATGTTACTTTTGATCCCATAAACAATAATGAATTTATTCTCTACTAACGTTCAATTTTAGCAATATAACCCATATTAGCTAATTGCGCGTATCAATAACACAATAAAACAATATTAATTAAAAACTGTAAATTGATACATTACGACCACCCGGGTGGTATTCGCATGTGTGATAGATAGCGGATGGTGGACGCTGATTGGCTGAGAAATAGGGTTGTCGATTAATAAAACAAGATAATTTAATTGATAACAATAATTTCAAATTTATCACGAGACAAATTCAAAAGAGCAATTACCGAAATAATAAACACTCACGGCTTTAGACACACATACACACACACACACACACATAATCACACAAGGCTCCGTTTATAATTGTTCATTGTTAATACATTGATTTTTCCTCTCACATAGTTTTTCTTTTCTTTGTATGTTTGTTTTAAGTTAACATGTTCACTCTCTGAAAATTATTATTGGTGAGCCGTTTAATTGGCGTATTATTTTGTAATTTATTTTCTAAAAAAAGTGTAATTAGCTAATAAATAAATAAATCGTACTTTATTTGTCTATTTAACTTTTATATCAGAATTGCAGCACAGGCTGAGTTGACTTCCCTATCAAGTCTCTGCCATCCTTTTCTTAATTTTTCATTCCTTTGCTTTTGTCCTGGCTTGTAGTATTTTTTCTTTTCTTTTGTACTGTTGTTTCTATTTTAATGTATCTTGTGTACGATCTTGAATAAATGTTTTTTTCGTTCATATAAACTGTAAGAATCCAGGAGGCTATGTAAAATTAGGTTGAACGTAGTAGAAATGTACTGTGATTCTACACAACTGGCTAATAGAATTAGTCAGTTTACAATAAATCACGACTATTGGCAAAGTGAGGGTAGCTGGGTAACATGAAATGAAATGAAGTGCTTTATTTACATTAGTTTGTAAAAAGGACATTTTTGACTACTACTACTTAATACTACATAAAGTTACTACATAGGGGACAAAGAAAAAAAAATAAAGGTAGGCACAGTGGTGGCAAAAAGCCTCCCCATCAGCACAGCAGCGATAATAATTAATTATCGCTACACTGATTTTAATCAATAAAATGTTCGAGCACCAACACTCAATCGGTACTAATGCGCCCAGGTACTAAACGCACGTCCATTTTTAAGGACATACATAATTTATTAAAACATGAAACTACAAAATGCTGCCGACAATAATATTTTAGGTACAGTGATACTCTTTAAAACTTTGTGTTGACAACCCTAAGTTCACTGTCTGAAATGATAAGCTTATCTTCTAATACTTATAATTAAGATTCCATACTCTACCCATTTTTAGTAAAACGTCTTCTTTTTTTTTAAAGACGTAGAGAAATTATTTTATTTGCAGAATTGTCATATCTTAAAAATCTTTAAAAACTTACTGCTGGCAACCCTAAGTACATTGTATAAAATAATTAGCCGTAATAATCTTCGATACGCTATAATTGAATCACCTGACTTTAACCGTGTTTATTAATACAACCCTTTTTCATCAAATAGTAAAAATTAAGTAATATATAACATTTTTATTAAAAATCATAATATTTGTAAAAAAATAGTGGCAATACCGCGATTAAAGGAAGCCTACATGTTATTCTGAACCCTACCTATGTGTACCAAGTTTCTTTATAATCGGTTCAGTAATTATTGCGTGAAAGAGTAACAAACGTACATGCATCCTCTTTGTTATATATTATATATTAGTAGGATAAATAGGATGTTATCGGTAATTTTTTAAATTAATATTTTTATAAAAACAGTAAAAGATTTGAAAAATAAATAAAAAAAAGAAAAAATCTTATCTTTAAAAACTCGCTGATGCCAGCCCTAAGTACATTGTATGAAACTAAAGTAATTAGCCGCAATAATCTTCGATACGCTATAATTAAGACTCGCGACTTTACTCGTTTAGTACGACATGCTTTTATATGCGTCATCTAATTAACTATATTATTATTACGAGAGATAGGACCATTTTAATCGACTTCGAAAAAGGAGGTTCTCAATTCAACCGTATTTTTATGTATGCTACTGCATACTTCCGGCATTTATGGACCGATATGGAAAATTGCATTCGAAAGAGTAGTGTCAGTGTGGCCCCATAGAAATGGTTCAAGTCTGATCTTCCATGTGGAAGATATTCCAGGGAACTCCTCGAAAATCAACAGAAAAAGCTCTGCGGTTAAGGTTTAATAATGTATATACAATAAACTTTAACTCTGACACTGAATTGTGACTAGCTTTAATATTATAAGTGATAACCCTTCACATGTCACTGAAAATGGAAAAATAATAACTGGAATAATAGAGCTGCAGACCTGGCCAGCAGGGCTATTGCGTATCTTCGTTGACAACTATCTCTGGTTGCACACCGGAATTTGATGTCAACGAAAAATTAACAGACTTATTATGAGTGGATATCATACTACGATGTTTTTGCCTATGATGTTTGCATTGGAACAGCACTATTTTTATCGATATAATTCTAATGTGAAAACAACGTATGTCAAATGAAAACCAATTCCAAATTATCGATAAAAACATCTGTCAAAATGAGTTACGGTGTCGATAAAATTTATCAGTGTCTATGACGTCATTTTTGTTGGACACTGTATATAGCCTATGCGAAAACGGTAGTTTGACAATTGATTGTTGGTCACTTTGCAAAGTGATCTACATTTTCAGTTGTCAACTAAGATATGCAATAGCCCTGCAGGTGTGCAGTTCTATGTCGGGGTATAATAGGAGAGGCATCAGACAAGTTTTTAGCTTGTTTCACCTCCCCAAAAGTGATCCTAGCTTTCAAGAAATATTCCGAATATTGAGTAAAAACGCTTTTTAATGGATTTTAAACGCAGTCATCTGTGACTAGGGATTGCTCCCGGGAATTCCCGGTACTCGATTTCCCGGGATTTCCCGGTACTGAGGGCCTTGGTCCAGTACCGGTACAGACAGAAGTCTGGTTTTGGTCTGGTACCGGTACTAGAGATGGCTGTCTAGTACCGGTACTGCAATCCCTATCTGTAACCCGTTGTAAAGTGTTCGAAACGTTATAATAAATCACGTTTAAAATCCGTTAAAAGCATTTTTACTAAATTTTATTAAAGACCTTTTTTATGTTACAAGTGGAGAATGCGGTTCACCTAAAGTTAAGTGACTGACCGCAGCCCATGAACATCTACAACAGCAAAGCGTTGCAGATGCCGCGCCGGCTTGAAGGAAGGGGAGGGGTCTCCTTCCATAAAGAGAGAATTAATGATAGGAAGTTGTAAGAGGAGGAGAACAGAATGGAGAGGTATTGGATGGGAATACAGACCTCCGGACACCCGCTCACTGTACGAAACACAGTGCAATACTGCTTCACGCCGATCCGATGTTCTGCTGGGGGGTAGCTGCTGTAATTTCACTGTTCTAACAACAACTTTAAAAAAATCCTTGGCAGAAAAATAATATAGAAGGAATTGCCAATATAACATTGAACATAAAATCTAAAAATACATATTTTATTTCAAACTTAATTAAATTTATACATACATAACAAAAACAAGAAAATTCAATAAAACGTCTTTATTTATACCTTAAACAATTATTCAACACCTTTACAATATTTATTTGTAGTGAAATACGTGTGTGGCCTAGGCAACTTACACGATATAATCCGACCAGTTTACATAACCCTTCACACCAAACTATTAACTTTACAACAACGATCATTTAAACTGGTCGCTAAAACCATTTTAAAAGATCCGTACTTTCAAATAAAATGTATGCAAAGACGTGTCTTTTAATTTGGTCGCATCGCTTACAAAAACGACCAGTTTGTATAGACCTCCGCATCTCAACTGTTTGTATAGAAAGTGAGTACTACATAATCTGGTCGTTTAAAGCTAGTATTCGATGTGGGTGGTCCGGCATTTTTATTTACCCGTCAAAAGGTTGTTCACCCCGATTATGCGACACCTGTATTATATTTTGTATTTTTACAGATGTTTTGCATGATTTTGATTCATGTCGGTTCAAGTTTGAGGAGGTTTTTGGAGTTATGGGTTCCGTTGATTAGATTTAAGTGTATTTTATGGTTAATTTATTGAAAAAAATTTAATTAAGAGACGATTAAAAATAATTCGACTAAGAATCCTTAAATATAAAGATTTAGTCTAAAATGGGATCCAATACCAATATTACAAAAAGTAAGTTTTCTACAATTACGTTAGTTTTTGTAACGAAACATTATTTATCTTAAAGGTACATAAATAATTAAATAGTGCTTTTTCTCATTTGTAATTAAAAACCTTATAAGAACACTTACGGACAGTACAATATCCTACTAGGCGTAAGTCTAGATCGTATCTATAATAAACGTGGCATTGATATAACTACCAAACTCGGTTCCGATTGGTTGATTATAACCGCTAGTTAATAAAAACGATTCGTATCTGTTATACTATGACGTTCTGTCGTTTATAGGAACCGGACCCTAATCAATAGTTATATTATAAAGAGACAAGATTGATTGTTGTTTGTTTTTTTTGGGATGGATGAACGTACAAACTACTAAACTTCTAAAAAAAAACAATTTTTTTCGCATAGCCAGTGAAACAACTTAATAAGTTATTTTCTAATAATAATAATAGCTCCATAGACCGATTTCGGCTATGGTGGCTAATCTCAACAGAGGCTAACCAGCTGCGCAGGAGATATTACAATGCACAAGTGTACGCGCGAGCACAGTTGCACTCTCTATTCCTTTACTCTCATAATCCGATGGGGGCAGGTGGACACTCGCGGAGAGAGTTCAGGCGCAGGACCGACGGCGACACGTGCTCTCCGAGGCACGGGGGTGTTCCAACACCGCTAACTTCCAGACTCCGGGCTGTTAGTAACATTTCTTTGTCACAAAAATCCCAATAACATTTTTTTGGCCACATCCGGGATTCAAACCCGAGACCCCTCGATCTTTGTCAAAGATGTAACCATTAGACCAACGAGGCAGTCATCGTTTCATACATAATATAGTCGAGGTTGCTCAGTGAAGATGCAACCTTCTATGGTGACAGAATTTTTGATATCGGTCTAGTAGTTTTCCTGTAAACATCACAAACATACAAAACACAAATGCTTGTACGCTAGTTAAAACTATAGGTTCACTTTCAAATTCAAATCGTTTATTTCCAAATTGGCTTTTTTGAGACGTCACATTTTTTTTTACCACCGATTCGGAAGGCAGTGTTACAGAGAAAAGCCTACAATTTTATTTTAAAGCAGCTATTAACTTTAATCATGACGTTTTAATTCTTTAATATAGTAAAAAAAAAACAATAAAACACGTGTTGAAATAAAGGGGAACTCGTCGAGTGTAAAATAACTTGACACGGAAGGGAATTCGGTACCCTTCTTAGATGCGGTGGGATTACATGGCGATAGACAAAAAACTAATTTTAAATGTAAGTTAAAATTGCCTTACGGCCGTTTTCAATAATGTATCAAAGATTATGGATAGATTGTAATCTCAGATTAAATGACATTTGATTGTCAAAAGTAACAAATGCAGAGGCTATCCGTCGACAGTATATTGAAATCAAAGCTAGTGCAAATAGATAGATTTGCCTGACTTTAGTAACGGCCATTTTCAATAATGTATCAAAGACTAAGGATAGATTGTCATCTTAGATTAAATGACATTTAATCGGTAGGATATTGAAATCAAAGAAAGTGAAAATAGATAGATTTGCCTGACTTTAGTAAGCAAAACAAGGGATAGATAGAATTTTCAAAACGGCCGTTAAAAGAACCCTTTGAGTTAGTGTAGTTATTAATTAACAGTAAATGCAGTGAAGTGCAGTGCAACACAGTATGACAGTGTTTTTTATTTATTATGGACAATAAGAAATATGTCATTTGACATTTTTTTACAAAAACTATTATTAGTTACATTTTCCGTTCGTACCACAGTACTCTCTTAAATTTTAGACGTGTCCTGTGGGACAGTACTGTCTCCTTCAAAAGCTATGATTTTTACTTTCCAGTGTGTACAGAATTTGTGACATCCCTGAGGCATTTTTCCATACATTAAAAATCGTGCAACCACTGTATGTCACCGCGTGATTGTAACTATGTCTCTTCCTGCGTCATAGCCAATCTACTGATACAATTGTGTTCTTCACAATCGCCATTTTTGATCCAGTATAGTTTGAAGGCACACCCTTAGTGTTCTTCATTAAATTTAAGTTAAAACTAAAGTATTTTGGCAGTTATATGTTCTAAATTATTACTGAAATTTGTTATACGTGACGTTAACTAAGTAGAAGTAAAGTTAAGGTAACTTCTCAGAGTACGGGTGTTAGACTCTAATTATTATTCTAAGTAGGATATCAAAAAAGCTGTCTTCAATTTTAAAAAATCAATATACATATAACCCTTCCTTTACAAAAGGCGCGCAAAGAATTCAATGTTTTAAATTAACTGTTTTTTTTACGAAAAGAATTTTATTGTTACACCCGATTTAGGGGTGTACTTTATTATTTGATTGTTTAATTTAATTTTGAAGAAAGAAAGAAAAAAAGAGACTTATTTACTACAGAGAACATAGACAAAAAAATATTTCTAAGAATAATTTTATTTTTATTTCACAAAAAGTAGTGTAAAAAATAATTATATGAGCAATTTTATTTTTAATTCATAAAAATGGTGGAAAATAATATCCAATCTATATTTAAAATATAATTTGGCATGATTATGACTGTCAGCTCGTCTTAATCATCATTGGTACTAGTTGTGTCCCGCGGTTTCACCCGCGTATCACTCAAGTTCCCGTAGGATATCCGGGATAAAGACTATCCTGTTTCGTTACTCGGGTTTCAAACAATGTCTGTACAAAATTACATCCAAATCGATTCAGTGGTTTTGGCGTGAAGAAGAGATAGACACACATATACTTTCGCATTTATAATATTAATATTAGGTAAGGATTTTCATTAAAAAAAGACTGAAATCTATAAATAAAAAAAAACAAATTCCTGTCAAGCATAAAACAATTTCCAATAAAAACAAGTGTTTTCAAAGTGTTAAACTGTAGGGTAAAGTTTAAACTCAACCCTCGAAAAACTACCCCTTTTGATCTTCCAAGGGTAAGATTTTATTGGAATTTT
>LQNK01001776.1:152884-163400 GCA_001586405.1 Phoebis sennae | reverse complement strand
CACGAATAGCTCAATTTCCCGTAGGATGTCCGAGATAAAGGCTACCCTGTGTCCTTTCTCGGGTTTCAAACAATCTCTGTACAAAATTTCATCCAAATCGATCCTGTGGTTTTTGCGTGAAGAAGAGACAGACACACATATACTTTCGCATTTATAATATTAAGTAAAGATTTTCATTAAAAAAAGACTGAAATCTATAAATAAAACAAAACAAATTCATGTCAAGCATAAAACAACTTCCAATAAAAACAAGTGTTTTCAAAGTGTTAAACTGTAGGGCAAAGTTTAAACTCAACCCTCGAAAAACTACCCCTTTTGATCTTCGAAGGGTAAGATTTTATTGGAATTTTTGCGGCACTGCGAATCAGGAATGCGGGTTCGATTCCGTTTGTGTAATATACTTTTTTATTGGGGTGTTTTTCTGTTTATTGACTGAGGGTAAATAAAAACTACCCTTGAAAATTCAAATTTGTCTATGATATCACTTGTGATCATAGACAAATTGTAGACTGTAGTGTACGTATACATATTTAGTATTATAGTTATAGGCTAGAATGTCACGTGATTATCTACACTACTAATAAAGAGGAAAACTTTGTTTATTTGGTTGTAATAGGCTCAAAAACTACTGGACCGATTTTTAAAATTCTTTCACTTGAATTAATTGTTTCCTTACACAAAACTAATAAGGCTTTTTTCAAACGTCAAAAATCGTGCAACCACTGTATGATTTTTACACTTTGATTTTTTTTGTCTATGAAAAATTTTTATTGTCTATTAAAATGTTTTATTGTCTATGAAAAGAATAATAAACCTACCTTTATAAA
Source organism: Phoebis sennae (assembly GCA_001586405.1). Taxonomy (NCBI): domain Eukaryota; kingdom Metazoa; phylum Arthropoda; class Insecta; order Lepidoptera; family Pieridae; genus Phoebis; species Phoebis sennae. The sequence continues at coordinate 162,573 of LQNK01001776.1, read as the reverse complement.
TTTTTTTCTAAAACTTACAACAGCTATATAAAGGAGCTTTGGGGGAAATATATTTTATTTGAGTATCATAAGATTGTGTTATAAAGGTTGTAAATTAAATAAAAAATATGTTTATCTCACAATTTCATTTAATAGGACAATTCTATATCGCTACTTAGGTGAATATCCCTTGGCAAAATTATTAAAAATATTTTTTTAAATCTTTTTTACGTGTAAAAGCTAGTATTAGTCCTTTTTTTTCAAAAAAATAAGCGAAAAAAAATATTTTAGACGGAGCTGTACAATGTTTTTTCAAAAAATTTTGAATATAAAAAAAATGTAATTTTCAATAATTTTGCCAAAACGACATTATCTAATACTGCTACATTGCACAATAAATAACTTAATAACAATAACTATTAATTAACTATATTTACATTAATAATTAATTTATTTTACAATTCGAGTGGGATTAATCGATTAGATTCTAAAAAAATCAATTAGATTTTCTAATAATATTTTGTCATGCTTTTTAATGTTAAAAATTTTAATTATAACAAGAAATATTTTTGATATGATAGTTTATGGTGAAAAAAATGACATGATTTTACTTTTTCAAACTAATATAGACAATGTGTCATATAAAAGACTTCAAGCCATCGTAAAATTACGAATTTTTTACAGTTGAAATTATTTTTTAGATGGCAATAATATGTTAATAACAAACATTTTATTTCTTTTGATTAGATTTTGTTTTTTATAATAATACCAAAACGTGAAAATTTTACGATTGTAGATTCACTAAATTAAATAATTTGTTTTCAATAAACGTAATTTGGTCGCACTAAATCTTACTTTTTCATTTGATTTTTAGTGCAGTAAAATGATTACATGATAACAATGGTCTTTGCCAATTAAAAATGGTTTAGTGAAATTGAGTTCATTTTAGACAGAAAATAGTGAATTTTAAATAAATAGCGATTTTTTCAGTGAAAAAACATTAATATTACATTTGTTAATACTTTAAAAATTGTATTTTTCAAAACGTCCCACATAAAAGCTATAATACTAGTTTTAGCTTCCTAAAACGTGAAATAAACCTTATTTTAACCTTAGCTATATTCTAAAGGCTTATGCACACGATACAACAATTTCACTAAATATTTACATTTTCTATACAAAGGATAGTAAAGGTGGCTATACACAGTTAACGAGTGTTAATTTAGCTTTAAAATTACATATGACCTTGAATTGGTACAGTGCAATTATTTTATTAAAGGGATTTCGTGGTATACTTATACATATTTTGAATGACGTAGTTTCAATAACCGTTGATAACAGATTGGAGAATAAAAGGCGCCGAACACTCGAGGAATACCAAAAAGCAAATACAAAATTCAAAAGGAAGTACAAAAACGTTGGTCTAGTTTGACGTAGTTACGGGAGCCTCGTAATTTTTCTTAAAAAAAATGCCGTCTTGTGTTTATATAACACAGTCAAAATTGTTCCCAAAAACAAAAAGAAAGAAAATGAATTATTCTTTCACATAACTAAAGATTATTTGGCTTATTAATTTTTTTAATCCAATCAATATCTGGTAACAACACACAGATGCACGTGTACGTACGAGTAGTTAGCGTCACTCGAGTCTTCGGCACACTCCATCTGCCTTTTATTCTCTAATCCGTGCCTTTGATGTATTTAATCACATCATAACATAATATATTCCATAGTTTATTGTTTATACATTTAATAAATGCATTATATTGAAGGGTAAAGTTATTTAATTGTGTATAATAATTTAATTGCACTGTATTTCACTAAATATTCTAGATGATATGTGATTATAATTAATCTTGATCTCGTGATAGATCCGTATAAATATGAAAAAACATTTATTGACAATGTACAAAACGTAGTGTTTATAGCAGAGGTTCTCAAACTGTGCGTCGCAAAAGTATAGAGGGGCGTCGCGTCGCGAGGATCTCATTACTTCCCCTCCCCCCCGATTATCTGTCCTCTTAATCCTATTTGACGCTAGAACCCCCCGGTGACACTAGGGCATCTAAACATATAACACTCGTAAAAGTTTGGGAAACCCTGGTTGATAGGATAGAAACAAATAGGGTTGTCACAAATGTAGATACATCAAAATAATGAATTAAAAAGTAATTAACACAGAGATACAATTTATTGTTTCATGCAATGATATTATAAATGAGATGATCTTCAAAATTGAGTTTACTATTCGCAAGTCGTTTTTGGCATCATGTTACGGAAGAGTGAAAAGTGTATTTTTTTGTATGTATGTATGATGCCAAATAAAGGATTTTATTATATATTATTACTATTATTATAGGTACAGGAAAACAAAAAGCTGCATTAATTTTGACAAGGATACAACTTTACAAAGCCGTAGGTGTAGGAATAGATCGCACTATTTATACTTTCATTAGGTTCTATATCTTTCAACGACCCGATTGGCGCAGTGGATGTGGCAATGGTCTTAGCGCCGAAGCGTGTGGGTTCGATCCCTTTAAAGATACGCTTTTTTTGGAAATATATATATACTATAGATAGATAAACACCCAGACAGTAGAATTACAATTTTCATCATAATTTTCTACTGTGTGATTGTTTATCTATCTATAGTATGTATGTATTTACAAAAATATATGTTTAAGTAAGTTTATCAGCTATCTAGTTCCTATAGTAAAAGCTTTAGCTTAGCGTTAAATGTCCCAAAATATTTATCTACCTTCAAAATTACTGAAAATATCTTCAAAAATCACAGAAAATGCGGATTTTTCACCACATTCAAGTATCGTATATATAACATAGACATAGACATATCTTTATTTTGTATCACAAAGAAACAAAAATTGTAGGAAATACATAGTACACTTTAGTGGGTGGCATATGTTATAGTATATCTACATTTATAATATCATTGCATTATTAAAGTCTGTTTATCTATAGAAACACATAACTACCGTCAAAATTAATGTCGAGTCTGTTGCTCTCTTTCCCTCGCCTTCATTTCAAGTTCCTCTTCTTCTTTAGTGAGCGGGATAGTGCTATGGTTGTAAAGACCCTGGGCCATGAGTTGTAGAGCGAGAGGGTTGCGTTGTCCAGAGGCCTTCTTGATCTTGGCGCGTTTGTTCTGGAACCAGATCTTGATCTGAGCCTCCGCCAGCCCCAGCTCCGCGGCAAGGGCCTGTCTCCGCCGCTCGGTGAGGTAGCGGTTTTCGGCGAACTCATGCTGGAAGAAAAGTCACTGTTAGTATAATAATAAATAGCTCCCCTGACCGATTTCGGCCATGGTGGCATATCTCAACAGAGACTAGCCAGCTGCGCAGGAGATATTATAGTGCACAAGTGTACGCGCGAACACAGGTGCACTCTCTATTTCTTTTACTCTCATAACCCGATGGGACGGCAGACTGACACGACCGGAGAGAGATCAGGCACAGAACCGACGGCGACACGTGCTCTCCGAGGCACGGGGGTGCTCCAACACCGCCAACTTCCAGACTCAGGGCTGTTACTAAGATTTCTTTGTCAGAAAAATCCCAATAACATTTTTTTTTACTGTTAGTATACTGACAATGGAATACACATGTGCCCGAAATTTAAATGTTCCATACATCACGTCCAGATCATTAATTTCATCTACTTGGTCTAATCTAGTGTTTCTTTTAGTAACTTTCGTAAATTAATTGCCTTTGTCACAAGTATATAAAAATTGTACATTTAGATTAATATTAAGCATAAAGTTCATTTACAGTATGTTTTATATAACTTCCCTATTTCATTAACTGTATTTTAATTGCAATTTGAACATACCTATAATTGGTACGCACATATGATTGCAACCTTACTGTATTTTCGTTACTTTATAGTATATGTGTTGTACTGTTGGTGTGGTTAATAATAAATAAATATAATACTGTGGAGGTGGGGAGGATGGTATAATTCCTCCCACGACAAGGGAGGATTCTCGAGCAGTCCGAACCATAGGACTGGCCGGCCGTAAGCCCCGAGGATTGATGATTGGAAGTTGTATATATGCTAAGCGGCGAAAACATTTCAACATCGCGATTTTGTGAGGTCACGTGCCGTCACAGAGGTATTATTCCTCCATTGTGTTATGGAAGCGTCCCCATACAGATTGGCTGACGCTGCCGTCCTCCCGGGAAAGGAATGTGAAGCGATATAACACTTAACGTAAGTGCTTTTAAGCTATTCTAGTTTTATATTCATTTGTACATAGTATTAGTGGACTTGTATCGGGCAAAATAAGTAAACTTTGTAAAATTAAGTTTAATTATAATAAAGCTATTTTTAAGTATATTTTAAGTTTTTTGGGGCCTCCGGCTGTAGCATAAGTAACTAATGTATTGATCGACAGTTTGAACAACGCTGGCCGGCCGTTATTGTCGTGTGATGAGTGATCAATTTAATGCTGTTGTTTTAATGCTGCTGCTGGGACTAGCTTCGCTCCCGTAGAATAATGTAATATAGCCTATATGCCTATATCCATTAGTGATAATGTAGGATTCCAATGATGATGAATCGGTCCAGTAGTTTAAAGAAAAGTTGAAGCGTTTATTTTTTTAATTTTCTGATGTTATTTTTAAGCATGTTGTATACACCTATAATTGTTTTATATTTAAAACCAACTAAATGTAATTAATAACTTTGTAAATGATTCAACATAAAGACACTTTGGTGTAATTATTAACGGCCGTTTTCAATAATGTATCAAAGATTATGAATAGATTGCTATGTTAGATTATATGACGTCAGATTGACAAAATTCATAGTAAAGGCTATCCGTCGATAGCATATTGAAATCAAAGTAAGTGCAAATATATTTGTCTGCCTTTAGTAAGCAAATAAGATAGAGAGAATATTGAAAACGGCTGTATTAAAAAAGAGCTACAAAATAGAAGTTATGAATAATAATAAATAAATAAATAAAATGTTTATTTTTTCCAAAGAATTACATATAACATTCTCAAAAATACAGCTTTGAACCCCACACTAGGATCCCCTGTGTTGTGGGGCTCAATCTGTTTCATCGTGACAAACAAAATTATTTAGAAATTATCATATTTTAATACAAAAAAAAAAACATTTTCCTTAGTTGCATTAATACATTAGAATAGAATTATACATAACTGTATGACAAATAACGTTAGAGTATTACAATATTACTAAAAACCGCACATAAAGTATTATTCCTTTACGTTTCTTGCGATTTTATTACTTTAAGAAGGCCACACATGCAACATTGTTTCCAGTACTGACACATACTTACAAAAACTCAGCCAAGTCAGGCTCTGCACGAAAGGTTTTGTCTATACTAATATTATGAAAGAAAGAAAAAGCATTGCACAAACAATGTACAGACATAATATATAAAAAATAAAATTAAAATAAGGTGAAAAGCAAAAAAAAAAATTAAAAAAAACTAGATTAACATAGGCAAGACATTATTGTTTGTTTGTTTGAATAGGCTCCGAAACTGCTGGGCGTTTTTGAAAAATTGTTTTACCATTGAAACTTTACCTTATCCCTGATGAACATGGCTATATAACATTATACTTTCGAAGCCACGTAGAATAGCTAGTTATCTAAAAACTCAGCAAACATACTAGCTGCTGCCCGCGGTTTCGCTCGCGTGATTTTGATGGCTTTAGAGCAAAGCTAAAGCTAAAAAGGTTTCTATCACCTAATCCACCTAATATTCTATCTTTACACGAAATTTCATCAAAATTCGTTCAGTAGTTGAGGCGTGATTAACGCACAAACATTCAAACTTTCACATTTTTAATATATGTAGGAATTTAGTGTTTATTATACCAGCAACAGATATACGTCGTTGTCAAAAAAATCAACTATCTCACTATCACGGTTCATAAGATACAGCCTGTTGACAGACAGACAAACGGACGGACAGCGGAGTCCCAGTAGAGCGCCGTTTTAACTTTAGGGAAGGGGTTCCTAAACTGTGCGTAGCAGGAAGTACAGAACGTCGCGAGGACTTCATTGCTTCCCCCCTTTCTATCTGTGTCCTTAACTTACCCCCCACTGACTCTAGGGCGTCGAAACATATTATAACTGTACTCGTAAGTGCGTCGTGGTTTGTAAATGTTTGGGAACTTTTTGGTTTGAAATCTTTTGAGGGTAGGAGAATAAAGACACCTCTCTCTTGCAAAGTCTCCTACAAGATTGGTTTGTCTCTGTTGAAATTTACGGAACCCTAAAATTATTATTGCCATTCAATCCAACACGTTGGTAAGTTTTTGCCAAACTCTTGCGAAGTTAACCGACGTCCCGCTGGCCTGTCTTTGGCTTTATTTATTAAACCTTACTTAACTTACGCAAAAACATTGTTTTTAAAAGCTACGGAAATTTTTGAGACATTGAACTGTATTCTTTTGAGTTTTAACTTTCCATATATCTTAATATATATAAGTTACGTGTCATAGTGTTTGTCCGCGATGGACTTCTAAACTACTTAACCGATTTAAACCAAATTTTACACAGGTTGATCCAACTTGAAAGATAGGATAGTAGTCTACGCGCGCGAAGCGATTATATAGAGAAAACAATTTCTTTGTTTGTATTGAATACGCTCCGAAACTACAGGACCGATTTGTATGGAATTTTGAACAGAATTTCTTTAAAACCCTAGGGGTGATATAGGATAGTTTTTATTCCGAAAATCTTACGGGAACGGGATATATACGCGGGTGAAGCCGCGGAGCTCAGCTAGTTTGTAATAAAATACTTTTTAAAGCATTTTAAACGCGTTTTTATACATTATTATTAGCCCAACGTTTGGAACACTTTACAGCGAGTGTGGTCCCGTTACCATAATAATGTGCAGTAATGAATAAATCGTGCTTTAAATCCGTTAAAAAGTACTTTGTTGAGAGTCTTTAAAATCTTTTTCTTTGATATATTAAATGAAAATCAAGAAATTATGGTGAATCACGACGTCTTATGCAAATCAAGCTATTTTTTACTAAACTAATCCAGACAGAAAAGTTTACCCTGGATAAAAGCTTACTTTCTCGGGTTTGATATTTCTGCACCAAATTTCATCCAAACCAGTTCAGTTGTTTATGAGTTACATCATCATCATTATCATAGGCCCTTGCGTCTATTGCAGACGACTGTGGCGTAATGCCAGATCACTGCAGATGTAAGGAACAGTGTTTCTGATTTATTTATTAATACAAATAGAACGGTTACAAACCACTTAGACTATTTATACAAGTAAATTAACAAAATCAAAATTATAAATATGAGATTTCTCAGTCATACATTCATCTCGCAGGACTTCAAGCATTCCGATAAAAATCTTCCGCTCGCAGTCACAAATATATCATACTCTGGTTTTGAGTCCAGGAACCTGTTTAACAGCTGGAGAGTACGCGGTAGTGGAGACTTGCTCCTGGCGACTGTTCCACAGGATGGCAATGCAAACAGTTGATGTTTTCTGTTGCGGCAGTAATTATCTGGTGTAATTTTTGTTCAGACAAGAAGCGAAATCATGACATCTAGAATTTCATAGCACTGAATGCTTCTAACAGGCACATCTTTTAGTAGAACACTGTATATTGGATTTTTTACAAGAACGCTGCACACTCCGAAAGCTATTTCACTAAACTGAATCTAGTAATATAAGTATATCACTAAACTTGGACCGTTTTATAACTATAATCCTAGTGAGATAGTAATGAATCGCTTTCGTATAACTATGTTACGGCATATAATTATATCCCTAGGGATATAACTATGTTACGGCTTTATCTATCTTACTGCGACATATACAGGGTGTCCCGTAATGAGTGAAGCATCTCTTGGGGGATGATAGCTGACCTAATAATCTATCAAAAAAAAACCAATATAGGTTATACGAAAATATCACTGTTTTTGAGATATTGAGGATTTTGTAGTTTTTTCAAAAATGTTAACCTCGCCAATGTTTTATATTACTGTGACCGTAATTCTTATTTGTTTTTCATAATTTTTTTACTAAGTTTTCTCTATGAGTTGCTTTCTTGGATACATGCATTAGATATTAATAGAAATATCAGACAACGGAAGAAAAAAAATATTTATTTCAAATTTAGTATAGAGTAAAATTTTGTGGTCAGATTTGATAGTCTGTGGTTTTAAAAAAATGTACTACATTGAGACGGTCAGTGAACTTAATAACTTCTGTATTTAATACCGATTTCAAAATGGTATAAAACTTACGGTTTTGAATTATTTCCGCATTTACAATATTAAGGAACATGTTAATTGTTAATTACCTTTAATCTAGCAAGCTGAGGTCCAGAAAATGCAGTGCGGGGCCTCTTCTCATCGTTGTTGGTGTCTCCAGGAGGCTTCTTGGGTTTCCTTGTGCGAGGACCTATGAAAAAATCGTGTTTTAAATCTGCTTTTTATAGTATATATAGTTTTGAAAAAGTACCTAGATGTCCAAGAATTTTCATTATAAAAATTGTAATTTATCGCTACCCTGACTGATTTCGGCTGTGATGGCCAATCTCAACAGAGACTAGCCAGCTGCGCAGAAGATATTATAGTGCAGGCGTGTACGCGCAAACACAGGTGCGCTCTCTATTCCTTTACTCTCATAACCCGATGGGGGCAGACCGACACTCGCGGAGAGAGATCAGGCAGGACCGACAAGACACGTGCTCTCCGAGGCACGGGGGTGTTCCGATAATTTATAACGAAAGTAAATCGTATATTGATATTTAGGTTTTAGTTAAGTTTTATCTGGATTATGCTTATTATATTTTAACTGTTTTTGTACAATACTGTAAAACACGACGTAAGATTATTTCCGAGGATCATTTTATCTGTAAAAACGTTTGTAGTATTGATTTTTCTATTTGTGACCGACTTTCAAAAAATGGTGGAGGTTCTCAATTCAACCGTATATTTTTTAAATCTTTAAAAAGGTACTTCACCTATTTCCAATTTAACAATATTTTGCACCGACTGTATAGATTTCAACAAAATAAAATAAACGTTATTTTTTACGTTTTGAAGAGTTGGTTCTATTTTTTGGCAAAAGTTATCAATTAACTATTCATTGCATAAAACTCTTATACACTCCAAGCATGTTATAATTCCAATCTTCGTATTTTAGTTGATATACAAATAAAAATAACTGTACCATAAAAATGTACAAATAGAAAGAGAAACACAGAGAAAGAAAAAAAAACAATAATTTTGGCATACACAAGGCAAATTAGTTCACTTTTTGTTTACTTGTCAATTTAAATACGATAGCAATATACAAAGAGTGCCAAAAGCTATTAACATCTAATGTACATACATAGAAATTAACACAAGACACAAAATAAAAACTACACAAAAAGCACATTTAAACATTTGATTTTAATTACTGTCGAATCTACAATCGATACTTATCTATACTAATATTATAAAGCTGAGGAGATTATTTCAACGCGCTAATCTCAGGCACTTACTGGTCCGATTCGAAAAAAAAATTTAGTGTTAGATAGCCCATTTATCGAGGAAGGCTATAGGCTATAATATATCATCCCGATTTTCCCACAGGAGCGAAGCCCTGGGGCACAGCTAGTCCATGATATATTAGAGTCTCTAGATTCTAACACTAATATTATAAAGAGTAAAACTTTGTTTGTTTGTTA
>LQNK01001776.1:118849-131123 GCA_001586405.1 Phoebis sennae | reverse complement strand
CATTAACGTGTGGTTATAATCAAATGGGAATCAAGTTTCGGTAGTTATGTTAACGCCATTTTTTTTAGATACGCTTTGAACTTACGCCTAGTAAGATATTGTAATGTCCGTAAGTAAAACGTCTTGTTTTATTTTTATGGGAATTGGGTATCAATGGACTTCCCAAAGACCAAAAATTTTTTAAACATGTAAAATTTTTACAATCACCAAAAATACACAGAACTAATAATAATAAGCCTGGTTCCTGAGTAACTTTAACGCTAGCTTATCTATTAGATAGCTAAACGTCCAGTAACTGTAACAATTGCGTTTCTGAGCAACGCATCATTGTCAAAATTCGTCTGAAATTTGTCTGACAGTTAACTTTAATCCATTCATAACTATCAAAAACTTACTAACGGCCATTTTCAATAATGTATCAATGATTATGGTTAGATTTTTATGTCAAATTATATGACAATAGATAGACAAAAGTCATAGCAAATATATCCGTCGTCAGGATATTGAAATCAAAGTAAGTGCAAATAGACAGATTAGTCGGACTTTAGTAAGCAAAACAAGGGATAGATAGAATATTGAAAACGGCCATAAAAGAAGAAAAAGAACTATTGACAGTTTTATTTTATTTTTATTTATAACAGTTTATTAGCACAACTTATACATTTATAATAACTAATAGCTTAAGATAGAAGTTGCACAACTGGCTTTATCGCTAGGCAGCAATTTCTTTCAGGCAAGTTTTACTAAAATAATCTGATTAAGTTATTTTTAAAACAAATGAATAATATTGAAGAATAGATAACAAAAAACAACACATTAAGACGGATAGAGTTACTTCTATATTTAGTTATGAAAGCGATATCAGACAATTAGGGTCGTTTGAATCCTTCATCTTATAAAATCTATTATTACGCGTCATTTTGTTATTATTTTTAACTATCATAAAGTTTTTTATAGTATTTCCGAACGTAACATATGAATAATAATAAAATCCTACTAATATTTTAAATGCGAAAATTTGTGATGTATTTGTTACTCTTTCACGCAAAAACTGCTGAACCGATTGTGGTGAAACTTGGTATTCATATAGGTAAGGATCCAGAATAACATATTATAGGCTCCTTCTTATCCCGGAAAACGCACGGGAATGACTAATTTTGTATAAAAAAGTCCCGTAAATGTAATAATTTACTGTAGTTGAAAGTAGAATTAATAATTGATATAGGTATATCAATAGCATTTAGACAAATTATATTATTAACCGACCATAAGAACCAAAAGGTTATAAAACAGATGTTTTTTTTTTGATAAAGTTGAATTTTATTTCATTAGAAAGAAAGAAAGTCTTAATCCTATACTACTTCTACTGTTATATAAAAATTTGTATATAAACTACAATTATTCAATTGCGAAAACGAATTAACATTTTTGAATGACATTCAATTATTCAGTCATTCGAAACACTAATTATAAGATTTTTTTACGCTTTGTTACCAAAATTAAAAAACTTCAATATGTATTAACGTTGTATTTCCAATAATTAAATGTGTAAACTAACACAGTACATTATTTGGTATAGGCACAGATTAGAGAATAAAAGGCAGATGGAGTGTTCCGAAGACTTGAGTGACGCTAACTACACGTGCATCTGTGTGAGTGAAATCTGAAAATTTCGAAGCCATTCGTGTCGTTATGTGTCAAATTAAATTTTTGTATTTGCTTTTGAAGTTTGTATTTGCTTTTCAGCGTCACTCGAGTCTTCGGTACACTCCATTCTTTCTCTAATCTGTGGGTATAGTGCATACCAACCGGAATGCATGTTTTGACAAATTCATTTTGTGCTGACCGTACAGATCATTATACTGGGGTTTAGGGCTGTGCCAAATTTTATATATTTTTTTTATTTATTCGTAGCATAATACTAATATTATAAAGAGGAAAGATTTGTTTGTGTTGAATAGGCTCCGAAACTGTAGGACCGATTTGGATGAAATTTTGTACAGAGTTTGTTTGAAGCCCCAGGAATGACATAGGATACTTTTTATTCCAAAGATTCTTACGGGAACGGGATATATATGCGGGTGAAACCGCAGAGCTCAGCTAGTGTTTATATATGTAGCCCATAAAATATAGCCTATGTTACTCGTGGGTAATGTAGCTTTCGAATGGTGAAGGAGTTTTTAAAATCGGTCCAGTAGTTTTTGAGCCTATTCATTTCATACAGACAAAGTTTTCCTCTTTATAATATTAATGTAGATTAGGGTCTTAAATATAATAGTACCTTAATCTTATTACAACAATTAAATTGATAATTTTTGTTTTTAATGTCTTTTTAATTTTTATTCAAACTGTTTATTCAAATTGGCTTTATGAAAACTCACGTCACATACATACTTTATTTTTTTATTTACCACCATTACTGATATTATAGGATCCTAATTGTAAAATAATTTTTACAGTATTATTCGTAGAAATTTCCCATTAATTAAAATTAAATAATTAATAATCCACCTCAAATGAATAAAAATTAAACTACTGTTCTGAAGAAAAACTAAATAAAGAATGTATCAATGTAATTTTTAATAATTGAAATGTTAAATTAAATACTTATTTGCGTTTAAAATCCTTTAAAAATATTTCATTTATTATAGAAAGTACTTGCGTTAAAACAAACACAAGAAAATACTAATTTAAATGTACCTATTTTCTACTATTAAAAAAAATATTATCAAATAGGGACCAGCCCTACCCACAGTCTGGGTGGCCCGCGTTTCTGATACCGTGGCAGAAACAAAACAACCGCAGACAGGGACAGACGATGTGACGTCACGAGCCTCTCGCTCGCACGCGCTAATGAATAAAGTTGATCAATAGGAAAAATAAGGTTTTTTATTTTTATAATATTGTACTTTTATTGTATTAATATAATTATTATTAGCTTATATATGATACATTTATGTATTGTTTTATATTTGACATTTATTTTACATAAATATATATACCTACCTATGATTTTTTATTTCTTTTGCTTTTCCTACGTCTTAGGTTGCCTGGTAGAAATCGCTGTTAAGCGATAAGGCCGCCTAATTGTACAATAACCTTTTATTATAGCATAGTATTTCTTTGTAATTTTGTTCTGTTATTTATTGTACATATAAAGAGTTTAAATGAAAACGAATATATGAATTTTTGTATGTATGTCAAACATGACTGCTCGGTTGGCGCAGTGGATACGTCAGTGTCTATTGCGCCAGAGGGTGTGGGTTCGATCCCCACGAGTCAAAAATTATGATGTGATGAATATTGTAATTTTCTACTGTCTGGGTGTTCATTTATCTATAGTATGTATGTATTTACGAAAAAAAGTATGTTTAAGTATGTCTATCAGTCATCTAGGTTCCATAGTACAAGCTTTGCTTAGTCTGGGACTGGATAGCGTTGTGTTAAATGTCCAGGAATATTTATTTGATGATGAGTTCGAACCTTTTCGCACCAATTATGTGCATATGTATTTATTATGTTTATCTTTGTAAAATGTTTGTTTTTTCTATATAATGTGCATAGTTTTTGCAAATAAATACTTTTCTTTCTCTCTTTATTTTAACCCAAAAAATACTGGTCTGATTTAATTTCATTAGAAAACATTGCATTTTCACTAATGCCCGGTTTCTGAGTGTTTTAGTTAAACTGTCAATAGTTATGGATTTATTAAAATTCATTAAAATTTCAAACGGTATTTGACAATGATGCGTTGCTTAGAATCGCACAGTTAACGGACGTTTAGGGCTATCGTATAGATAAACTAGCGTTAAAGTGACTCAGAAACGGAGTTTAAGTGACATCTATACTAATATTATAAATAGGAACGATTTATTTGTTGGTTTGTATTGTACATTACATACAATTTAGATCAAATTTTGTACAGATATTTGAAACGCCAGGAATGAAATAGGATAGTTTTTATCCCGAAAATCCTACAGGAACGGGATATATACGCGGGTGAAATAGTTAGTAAGCTATATAAGGTTTTTCTGGAATAAATAGTAGTTAATAAAAAGAGATAAAACAGAGATTAAAATGTCTCTACTTTTTTTTTATTTATTAAAGCCAGAGTTTGACCGCTGTTCCACTTGATGTTAAGTGATGATGTTTGTCTTTTTACAAGTTCTTTCGAAACATCATTTTTTATTACCGATTTGAAAGGCAGTGTCTAAAAAGTATATTACTTAATATGGAAAGTACTCGCGTTAAAACAAACACAAAAACACTATAGTAACCTATGTTTTTCCATGTCCATGTTTTTCTGAACCTTTATTTATATGTATAACAAGATTCCTACCAATATTATTTTTATCACGCAAAATCTCGACGTGAACTTGCATTAACCACTGAACCAACGAGTCCAACATACCTTCAATATATAAACCATCAAATATTTGTGCGTGTGTGTCAAGATAGTTCTATGAACTGTATAAAAGCCGAATAAAACAATTTAATGATCTGTAATACCCTATCGCCACGCAACACATCACTATATCAATAAATTAAATTAAAGGAAAACAGTAAAAAAACACCCTGTATCACCCCCTCACCGTGACTAATGGCGTGGAATTCTTTATCTACACCCCGCACTCTGCATTGCAAGAATTCAATTTAGACGCGAAACAGTGTGATTTTTAATCGAGTTGACGTTATACAGGGTGTTCGTAACGTAAGGGGTAAATATGTTTGGTAGGTACTGTTAGGAATTATTTCCAAGGATACACATCACTTGTACGTACATGTTTATTATCCAATGTTTCGTAACAGTCTGAGAGGAATACAACACTTACAACCCATTTTATAATAGAAAATATACAGTAAATATTATAACAACTTAAGGATAAGCATTTGCACAACAGGCGGCCTTATCGCAGGCGGCGATCTCTACCAGGCAACTTTGATCATAGAACGCGAGGGAGGTCATAGGCTACAGCTAGTAAGTATTATAAAAGTGAAGGTTTGTTTGTATGAATATTTGTGTGTCAATGACGCCCCAACTACTGGGACGATTTTGATGAAATTTCATATAAACAAAGGCCATTAGTAGTGGAGTAATAATTGACACTAAATAATACTATGTTTAATATATAATAATAACAATCGTAACCGAAAAATAACATTTAAATAAGTTAAAAACAAAATTAAATATCGCAAGACGGTTACTTAACACAAAGCAATTCTAAGACGGTCAAGTTAAGTTCGGTTAAGTTAAGTATTCTAGTATAATTAAGTGAATGCCATTATAAACGGCCGTCGCTTACACCGAAGCGTATTTACCATTCGTTTGCAAATTTATCAAAGGCAGAACAAGGGTTAGAATGTGTGTGTCGCCACCCTATTTCTACCCGTGGGTAGAGGAAACAGGGTAATTCTGCTGCACGTCTTCAGCAATAAAAGAGTGTGAGCCGAGCATTGCACGATTGTGCCAAGCTCGCACCGGTGTAAGTACCACCCCCAGCAGAAGACCGGCGTGAAGCAGTATTGCACTGTGTGCAGTACGGTGAGCGGGAGCCTGGAAGCCTGTATTCCCATCCCTTTCCTCCCCCTTCCTGTTCTACTCCTCTCCCAACTTCCTATCATTAATCCTCTCCTTATGAACATCTGCGACACTTTTAGTAAGGTTAGGTAAGTTTCTAACGTTTTTACTCAAAAACTACTGCACCGATTTCAAAAATAATTTCACCATTAGAAAGCTCCATTTTCACTGACTCATATCCTTACTAATATTATAAATGCGAAAGTCTGTCTGTCTGTCTATCTGTCTATGAGTCTATTCCTCTTTCACAGCCGAACCGCTGGACCGATGTTGAAGAAATTTGGTATGCATATAGATTAAGACCCGCGTTCAAACATAGGTTACTTTTTTTCAAAAATCAACCCCTAAAATAGTTAAAAGGGGGCTCACACGTGTGAAGCCGGGTTGGGTCGCTAGTAGGCTATATAAAATTATGCTACGTGTAATAATATATATAATAAAATTAGCTAAATAAATAAAGCAGTAAATACGAACAGTGTAAAACAAGTAATTCTTAGGCTTGACTAATCGTTCAGTAATTATCGCCCATATTGAGACTACTCGGGAAGCGAGGCAAGATGGCGGCCTGTCACATTTGACGTTTACAAGTTTTCGCGCGCAAATGAAATAGCTAAAGTCATTGTGAAGATGTTACGGTTAATGGGATTTTGAAGTTATTGAACCTTTACTTATTACTTAAAGTTAAATGACAATAACTGTTAAATATAACGCTAATTCTTAACTATGTGAATACTAGATTTTGCCCGTAGCTTCGCTCGCGTGCTTCGGGGTTTGTAGATGGATAAAAAGTCCAGTTAATAGCCTATCAATGTACGAAATTTCATCCAAATTCGTTCAGTATTTTCGGCAATTAATACACAAACTTCTAAACATTTATAATATTACATGAAGGTAGATTGATGTTTCAGATCGTGATTTCGCTGTCAAAAATTGGCTTTAGATATTTGTTTCACAATAAAATAAACTATAACTTTACTCTTTGGATACATCATTGCAAAAATAAAACATTTATTTATGTATTACTTTTAAAAATCAATACTACCCTCTTTTTTGATTTGCAACCGCCATTTTGAAAATTTATATAGACTAACTACCACAATTCTAACGAATTGAACATCACCTCACATTTCCAAATGGGAATTAATAATTTTTATAAAAAGAAAAATGTTATGCTAATATTTTCCTCGGCTTACTTTATATCCCCTAAAATTTTCATGATATGATAAACACCTGATATGTATACCAAGTCTCATCAAAATCGGTTGAGTAGTTTTGCAAAAGAGTAAACACATCCTCACAAACTTTCGCAATATAAGCGATTTGTAATAAATTGTAATGTACAGTTATACATCAGACTCCTGTTAAGTACCATTGTTTTTGACATATACCGTCGAATACATCATTTTGCTATTACCAAAGTAATTATATTTCCACAATTACGCCTTGAATACGCTAAACTTGTAAAAGTCACGTCTGACAGACGTACTTATTTCCTTAATATTGTTGTTTGAAATTGCTAAAATAAATCATTTTGAGGGATATGACTAAAATGACTTTATTGCGTAGTAACTGATCCTACGCTCCCGTAACATAATGTTATATATAGCCTATAAAATATAGCCTATGTTACGTAGATAATGTAGCTTTCGAATGGTGGAAATTTTTTTAAAATCGGTCCAGTAGTTTTTGGGCCTGTTCATTACAAACAAACAAAGTTTTCCTCTTTATAATATTAGTATAAACTAGTTGTGCACAGCGTAACTTCTGATCCCGTGGCAACTCCGGGATTAAAATCTTATATGTTATTCTGAACCCTTACCTATATGTATACCAAGTTTCATCATAATCGGTTCAGTAGTTTTTGCGTGAAATAGTAACAAACATACATCCTGACAAACTTTCGCATTTATAATATTACTATAAGTATCCTTTGCAGCCGTTTTTGCGATTGACGAACAAACATACAAACAAAGCAGTAGGATTAATAGTATAATTGTATAGAAGTAGATAATAATTAATTACAGTCGGATACAAGATCAGGGGTTAATTTCAAACAGCCGGGAACTTGAGTGGCGGAAAATCTGATTAAGACAAGCGTGGTCTGTGTGATGAGAGGTAGCGATTTTGTTTATTTTATATTTATATCACTATTTAATAATAAAGTTTAGAATAGATTATTTATTTATTTATTTATTTTAATGGTAATCCAACAGCTTTACATGTTCACAATAATACAACAATTGAGTTTAAATTTTACAATTAGCATTAATTACAACATATTGCTTGTTAAGTTATACACAAGATATACACTTACTTAACAAAAAAAGAAACATAATATACTTTATATTCCTGTTAGATTCCTGTAAATTTTCAATAGAATAGATTATTTACTATTCTATTCTATTCTATGCCTCATGTTAAGTGACGGTCCGCGACCCATGAACATCTATTACTAGAAAGTGTCGCATATGCCTTGCCTGCTTGAAGGAAGAAAGGGGTTTTATGACAGGAAGTTGGTAGAGGAGCAAAATAGGATGGGAGAGGAATGGGATAAGAATACAGGCCTCCAAGCGCCCAGTCACCGTACGAAACACAGTGCAACTGCTTCACGCCGATCTTCTGCTAGTCAAATTCGTATATACCCGAAAATATCAAATAAATGGTCATGATCTATACATTAGAAAGAAAGAAAGAAATAAAAGTTTATTTATGACATTATAACGCGGATCTGAGAGAGCGAGCCACTAGAATATATTATATACAGTTTATTTAGAAAGAAGGAAAGAAAGAAAGAAAAGTTTATTTATGACAAAACACAGCTACATAATTAAAAAACTGATGCTTAAAAATAACTTAATATGTAAAACACGATATAATAAAGACCAAATAAATATATAAGTATGTACAAATGGAGGGCCGTGAATCTGTTATAGAATGGATACACTCAGCATATTGTTAAAGTTTGTAAGGACGATAACGCTGATTTTCAGTGGATTTAGTTAGTATAATTGTCAGATAATCGCTTGTTTACTATAAATTATTCCCTACAAAAGCGAAGGTGCTAAAATGAGAATAGTTGATAGCGGAACGAAGGAACGCACGTCACAGGTCAATCGGGTGTTTTATTAAACTTAGTGTTTGTTCTAGCTGACAGGAGCGAAATTGATCTAAAACTAGTATAAGTAAAAGGTCTTAAGGGCAGTGGATGTAGCAATGAGAGAGGGTGTGGGTTCGATCCCCATGAGTAGAAAATTGTGTGATGAACATTGTTATTTTTTACTGACTGGGTGTTCATTTATCTATAGGTTGTAAGTATTTACAAAAAGTATGTTTATGTATGTATATCAATTATCTAGTTTACATTGTACAAGCTTTGCTTAGTTTGGGACTAGATGGCGTATAAATGTCCCAGAATATTTATTATGCCAAGCTTGAAGATGAACGAAATCGGTAGCGGATTTCATACAAATAACCGAATTTGGTAGAAAATTACAATGTTCATCATATAATTTTCTACTTGTGTGGATCGAACCCACACCCTCCGCAATAGACTATTGCTGTATCCAATGCGTCAATCGGGTCGTCAAACGTTTATAGAACAACAAAGTAGCATATATCTTATATGTATATATAAAAATGAATCGCAAAATGTGTTGGTAAGCGCATAACTCAACAACGACTGGACCAATTTGGACAATTCTTTTTTTTAAATGTTCGTTTAAGTTCAAGCATGGTTTTTACGGCGAGAAAAAATCGAATTGCCGGGTCCACGCGAGCGAAGCCGCGGGCGGAAAGCTAGTATAAATATAAATATTTTCGACTCTATCATGTTGATTTCTTCATTTAACCTCTTTTGTGGTATTTTAAATTAAATAAAAAAGGATATACTAACAGAACCACGGTAAAACCTATAGCCCTAATAAAGCAGGGATGTTTGAGTGACTTTTAATTGGGAAACTTGGCGCCGAATGGAATTCCTCCCCCCACCCCCTACTGACGGAATGTCGGGGTTCAGATGATACTTGCAATTTGAGATTAATTCTAATAGATCGATATCATAATTGAAAGATTGTATTGTGACTTCTTGGTGGAAATGCATAGGAATATATAGTGAAAATAATGTAAAAAAGTCTTTAATTCAATACTTAAGATCCATATCAAATGAAATTATTTCCCTCACAAACTGAAAGAACTGAAGACTGAAAAGGACCAAACCCTATGAGTTAGTGTAGTGTAGTGCTCAATAAAAACAGTGATAGTGATCTATTTCCCCAAAGCACGTGAACAAAGTGACTTCCCTCTAACAGTGGACACAATCTTAGAATAAGTTAATTAGAAATTTAGGTTAGATAAAAATTACTTATTAGTCTTGTAGGCTAGACTGTAATTAGCTTTAGACTTAGAACCTTAATTTAAAAAAAAAAAATTCCCTCACAAAGATTTTTATAGGTAACAATTTATATTTGACGACCCGATTGGCGTAGTGGATAGCTATGGTCTATTGTGGAAGGTGTGGGTTCGATCCCCACGAGTAAAATTATGATGTGATGAACATTGTAATTTTCTACTGTCTGGTTGTTAATTTATCTATAGTATGTACATGTATTTACAAAAAAAAGTATGTTTAAGTGTTTCAGTCATCTAGTTTCCATAGTACAAGCTTTGCTTAGTTTGGGACTAGATGTCGTTGTGTAAATGTCCAGGAATATTTATTTATATTTATATATTTTAGATATCTATTAGGTTTTCTTCGAGAGCTGGTGCCCGAAGGGGGTTTGTGTAAAACCTGTATTACGGGTCACCAGATCCCAATAGAAAATGTAATTGACAGCAGACAGTTTATACATTTAAAAATTACAAGTCGCTATGTCCCGGGATTTTGATGTGGTTTTTTTAATAGACAGAATGATTCAAGAGGAAGGTTTATATGTATGATAACATCCATTAAATAGTGGAGAAATACAGTTTTTTTTGAAGTTTCTAATGTGATGTCTTTATCATTTTTTTCCGCTTACATTGCAAGCGCAGGCTCAACCCTACAAGATTTATCAAAATAATGTACTAATTTTTATATACAACGTTCACAGTATTTCTGTAGTGTATTTAGTATCAGCATTGCACCCGTGCGAAGCCGAGGCGGGTCGCTAGTAATCTATATACAGCGTGTTTTATTTTGCAATAATTAATGCAATTAATAATGATACCTTACATATTATTCCTTTAATTTACACTTTATATAATTTTATAGCTTTCCGATTGTTTACTACGTCTCGTGTTAATAATGTATACTTAAGATTGTTCTATACATAATGAGATACTATTTTTCCCTTTTTCTACTAGCAATACGACTTGACCATAACCTACTAATATTATAAATGCGAAAGTTTGTATGTATGTTTGTTACTCTTTCACGCAAAAACTACTGAACCGATTATGATTAAACTTTTTATACGTATAGGTAAGGGTTCATAATAACAAATAGGCTTTTGATCTCAGAAGTTACGCGGGTGAAACCGTGCGGCTAGTGTTATATACACATAAAACTTCCTTTTACATAACTCTATATCTATTAAAAATCGCATCAAAATCCATTATAGGGACAGACAGCGAATATCGACTGTTTTATATAAAGTTGTCAAAAATACAAAGTTTTTTCTGTATAAAATTTGGGTTGCTAGTAATAATAAACATGAAATAATATAGCACGTAATCTATTATTTTATTTTAATAAGTATTTTGATTCTATTGTTAGTACTTCATAAATAGGGTCTACCTATTAGGGCCTACCTTTTGTATCAATTTGTCTATGTGTGTGTGTGTAATGTAATAATAAATATGTTCTATGAATAAATAAATTATTTATCTATCTACCTAGTTTAGAATCTCCCACTTTCATGCTGTGAAGTTTAGTACTTGAGAAATACATTTTTCTATTATTTCTATTATATCTTTCACTGTTTCACAATCCGAAATCACACCTATACTCTAAAAAGGTATCATTACCGGTATAGTTACCGGTATCGTTGCGGTATTTCGTTATCATACCGTTAATTACCTACAATTACGATATAATTGGTATGTTTGTTTAATTTGTACTCTGTGGTGTGAATGTACGGTTTCTATAATTAGCTGTTTCGTTATGTAATTTGTGCTGAGCTAAATTTGATTGGAATTTGTGAAAATGATTAAAATGAGGACATGTTTAATTAGGGACCAGTTTATAAAAACTCACGAAATATCACAGGGGAGGGGGGGTTGTAGTAATATATCACGTGTATTTATTTTTTCCAGATATTTAACCGAAAAGCGGCGTTACGCATACAATACACTTCTCTTACAGCCGTTTTCAATAACGTTTCAAAGATTATAGATAGATTGCTATCTAGGATTATATGACGTTAGATTGACAAAAATCATAGCAAAGGCTATCCGTCGAAAGCATATTTAAATCAAAGTAAGTGAAAATAGACTTTAGTAAGCAAAACAAGGGATAGATAGAATATTAAAAAAGGCCGTTATTCGCGTAAACATTATAGCAAGAATAAAATAATTTAACCTGTCCCTGTATTTTATTAATATTTTAAAATAGTCATGTTTATCAGGAATAACGTAGGATTCCAATGGTAAAGGATTTTTTCAAATCGGTACAGTTGTTTTGAAGCCTGTTCAATTCAAACAAACAAACAAAAAATGAAA
>LQNK01001776.1:98595-118215 GCA_001586405.1 Phoebis sennae | reverse complement strand
CCATTGTCACTTTAATTAAAAAAAAAAAACAATGACATCTGTCATTCGTTCCGCGCCAAAACACCCACAGATAATCATTGAAGGGATGCGCTGTTGCCAATGAACCGGGAAAACATATGTTAACATAGTGATGTGTCAATTTATCGATGAATTTAATCAAATTAATGCTGTGTTTATGTAAATGTGTTTTTTTGTATTTGCATACTGCATGTAAATTGTATGCTAAAACGGTTGCAAAACAATATCAAAT
This sequence comes from Phoebis sennae, assembly GCA_001586405.1. Classification (NCBI taxonomy): domain Eukaryota; kingdom Metazoa; phylum Arthropoda; class Insecta; order Lepidoptera; family Pieridae; genus Phoebis; species Phoebis sennae. The sequence goes on along the minus strand of LQNK01001776.1, from coordinate 117,965 downwards.
ATTTTTCATTTTTATTGACTTTTATGAGTCGTATGTTTTTTAATGTTAAATATCTACGAAATAATATAGATTCTTCAAATTAAACTTACTCTTTTGATATAATTATAATTACTTTGAATTCTAACACTGCAAGAGCCAATAAATAAATACTTATATTATTCTAAGTTCCAATAAAAATGTTTTCCACAAGAAATTTATGGTTATTTCACCTTCCTCACTAATAATTTTTATTACAGCTATACACATGCTAATGTCTCAAAGTGTCCGCCATCTTGTTTATCAATAATTCTGTCATACGTACAAGACGTGATAAAATCGAAGTGTTAAGTAGATAAATATATGTGTAATGTGTGTTTACAACGTATTAAATTTATTGGCGTTGTCAATTTATTATAAAATCAAAGAATGTTGTTCGTATTCCGGTGTTATATTTTTACTTGGACATCTTTGAATACTTGTTTTATAAGTAACATTAGTTTCTTCAATACAAATTTTTGCCAAAAAATAGAACCGACTTCCTCGCTCTAAAAAGTAGAAAATAACTTTTATTTCATTTTTGTTAAAATCTATACAAAGTCGGTGCAAAATCTTGTTAAATTGAAAATAGATAAAGGCACCGACTTTGTAAAGATTGATAACCTCCTATTTTTTTTGAAAGTCGGTTAAGAAGGAAGTTTCATAAAGTGAATGCGGATTTTTCTTTAATGGAGCAAGCATTGGTGATGTTTTTAATGAGCTTGTAGAGACACCTATATCGTCAGAATTGGACACATTCAATAAGATATGAGAAGAGGTGTTAGGTCAGAAATAGTAAACACTTAATTTAATCAAGTACAATGAAGAGTTCATTAACTTGTTTTATACTAACAGCAAAAAAATAAATAATAGTATACATTATAAATAGGCAATTTCGAACTTGCATAAACATTATATAACATACCAATCGATGTTGCTTCAAAAATGCTATAATGGTTTCGAAGGAAACTAAAACGGAATATATACTAATATTATAAAGCTAAAGAGTTTGTTTCTTTGTTTGTTTGAACGCGCTAATCTCAGAAACTACTGGTTCGAATTGAAAAATTCTTTTTGTGTTGATTAGACCATTTATCGAGGAAGGCTATAGGCTATAAATAAATTTATGCTACGGAGGTGAAGCCGCGCGGAACAGCTAGTTTAAGATATTATACGGGACCCCCGGAGCTAGCGGAATTCGCACTTAATCGGTTTTTATTTTCTTTTAAACATAAATAATTCAGTGTTACCAGTCACCCTTAATTAATTGCATATTTGCAAGTTTCTAGAACCGCCTTAAGTAACGTCCACACCTGACATTTACATAGTTATTCGCTGTTAGAAAAACGGAATACCTATTTCCCTAGTAGGCCGTTTTATTTTCCTTTCTTTGCTTGGTTTTTACAGAATTTCTTAGTAGACGAAATACAACGAGACAATTTTATACGTTACACATAGTTTGTTTGTCTGTTTTTACCTTGATTACATTAATATTATAAGACTTTATGCTCTTATTTTCAAAATCAAAATTAATTTATTTGCAAAAATGTAGTACAATAGGTGGTAGGTAGTTTTGTAAGGCCTTATACATTCTGCCTGCATACCAGGCGTGCAAATTTTAATTGTGCTTCTTTGCGTTATTAAAAAAAACATTGTGAATACCTGTAATTGGCTTTACTTGTTCTGTATATTGGTTAAAATGTCTACATTTTTCTGCAACGCCGTTTATTTTTGTTAAAATAAATAAATAAATAAGTCACAAATCGTATCGTCTCTAAACAGATTAAACTCTCTGTGCGTTGTGAGAAATCATAGTTTTGTTTATGAATATTACAGGCTCAGGATTGCATACAACGACCATAGCAACAGAATGTTGTAGTATTTGGTGTCTATTATACCCTAGTTTGTCTTAATAAGGAATCGCTAGTGGTATCTCATCTCATCTTCACTTTTCTTTAGTAATTATTTATTTTTAAATTACATATCAAATATGCACATAAACATACTGTTTTATTACAAAAGGTGGACGTAATGTATGATATGACGTTTTAATTTCAGCGACTATGAAATCACGGAGTACGACCTTAATTTTTGTATTAAAATTAAAATTTTGTTGCACACCTATAGGTAAACTTTTTTGAAATGGATAACGGTCGTTTCCAATATTCTATCTATCAGCTTACTAAAGTCAAACAAATCTATCTATTTGCACTTACTTTGATTTTAATATCCTATCCACGGATAGCCTTTACTATGATTTATGCCAATCTAACGTCATATTATAATCTGAGATAACATATCCATAATCTTTGGTACATTATTGAAATCGGCGGTAAAAGTACAAAGAAAAGTTATTGTTAAATAAATTCTCACTTGGTTTAAGTACCATTGTAATAAGACCGTTAAAGTTTACTTTAGTATGTATAAAAATAGTTACATTGTATAAAAGTAATTAATTTTGCTATTATTTATATCTATTAATTTCCTTGTTATTGGGTATAATAAGCTTGTTAATTACTTGTTCTACTATGTATTGTTAGAAACTAATAGAGGGGCTTTGTATAATTATGTCTAATGTAATAGAAATGTACTGTGATTCTATACAACTGGCCAATTACAGAACTAGTCAGTTAACAACAAATCACAGCTAGTCATAAAGACTATTAGCAAAGTGAGGGTAGATGGGTCGTGACGTCACCAACACGTTGCGCAATGATACTGAACGCACCTACTCTTTTATAGGACTCTGATGACAGCTAACAACTAACAAGTGACATTTGCATAGAAAAATAACATACAAAACCTGTCAAAACATAAATTCACAAATTGTTCATGACAGTATTATAATAATGAAATGCATTGTAAACTTGAGGCTCGATATATTAACTAGAAAATAAATACTTTGTGGACAGACCATTTCATGACCATATATGGCAACTCGCTCATTGACACTGACAGTTTCCACGAAGAGGGATTAATGAAGACACTAATTAAACGAAGGGAAATTATCTTTTTATACTAACTAGATTGTTTGAAGAAGATTTATTGAATTTAGTTTTTAGAAAGAAAGAAAAACTTATTTTGATACACACAATAATAGATTATACAAGGTAAGATTATCACAAATGACGAACAATAGGTAGAAAACTTTTATATATTCTTTGACGCAAAATCTAAAGTACTGTACTCATTATAATGAAACTTAGTATATAGGAAAGGGTTCAGAATAGCATATAGGCCACTTACAATCCTAGAGTTACTACAGAATCAGAAGTTACGCGAGTGAAACCGCGGGGCGTAGCTAGTTAAATATATATACAATAACATTTTGATAATTATTTTTAAATTCAAAATGATTTTTATTAATGCATAATTAATTACAGATGTACGTATTGCACAAGCAATGATATGATATTATGGATAAAGCGTAAAATAAGAAAGTCGAACTATTTTTCTATTAAAATCTGTTTTCCTACCTTATTGGTGGATTTTTTATTAATTATCATAACCTATGCATATAAGATAATCTATATTGAGAAAGATTTTGACAAAAATGTATTATAAGTAAATGTTTCCGGATTCAATAAAAAATAAATATTAAATTACTTTTAACTCTTGTTTGTCTTAATTGAATAGATTCCGAAATAACTGGACTATTGTGAAAATTATTTTACCATTAGAATCCTACACGTCTGATCAACAAAGACTATATAACATTATGCTACGCGAGCGAAGCCGCGCGTAACAACTAGTAATATATAACCTCAGTTTTTTTTTTATTTTTTATTGATTATTCAAAAGATCTTGTTTACACGTAAACATAAAAAAGATATTCACACGGACCGGATGCACTGTATAACTACACAATCGATGGAATTACATCAATAACGGCGTAGTGAATCGGGTCAAGCCTCATTAGGTTGTTAACATGGTTTATTCCAGTGTTTCGGAGAATTTATAGGCATAATAATGCGCGGTATTTTTTTTTTATTTGCATGAATTAAAATCTGTCAGTGATATATAAATTTAGTATAAAATCACGTTATTTGTATATTTTCGCGGTTACGACACCAAAATTAAGAGTTAATTCATTTTATGGATGAATGAAATAAAAATAACTAAAAACATATTTACATATAAAATTACTTTGCTTTTGAAAAATGATTTACATAGGTTTAATGACTACCCTTGCAATTTTGTGTGAAAAGTATTAGTAATTATATTAATCCAATTAATATCGAATCACTACGAAATTATATTTCACTAGCTGATCCGCACGGCTTCGCTCTCGTTGCATTATGTTATAAGCCTATGTTACTCGTGGATAATGTAGCTTTCGAATAGTGAAATAATTTTTAAAATTGGTACAGTAGTTTTTGAGCTTTTTCATTACAACCAAATAAACAAACAAACCAAATTGTCCTTTTATAATATAAGTGTCTACACTACATTACAGATTTTCTATTTATCGTAATCAAAACATTTATCGATAAGTCACAGCACATCACTAGAAAACAATTTTTATTGTTACCCTCCCCTCCGTATAAATATTTACAAGTTCTAATGATGTTCAATGATTGAAGTTAATCTTTTAGTTAGATTAATTTTGTTAAGTAAAAGAGAAACATTATTATAATGGCAACAAAAAAAAAAATGGTTCTAATAGGGAACCCGAATAAGGAAATGCGATAAAGGTAATTTTACGTGGGACCCGGAGTAAAAAAAGTCAATAAAACAGTTTTTATTTATTTTTTTTTATTTTCTCTTAAAAACAATAACACCAATAACGCTGCATTAAAACTCAACTACATAATATTTGTCACTAGAAAAATTGAAAATATAAGAAATTGTCTGTTTCATGTCACAAACTTTTTTCCTTTTGTCATTTTTTTAATTAAAAGGCAAGTACGTGATCAGCTTTTTTTACCTCTCTTGGTCTCAAAACATTGAATCGAAGAGGTGGTAAGGGAGAAAATGTTTTTGGTTGTGTATTTATGTGAATAATATTATATTCTTTATGACTGGCCGCTGAACATTCTTAATTTTTAGGTCAATGACGAAATCACATATCATAAGATATGACAATATAATTGCCACAACTTTGTCTAAGAGACATTTCATTATTTAATATCATCCCAAAATATAAAAACTTAATATAAACACAATATTTCTTTTGTAATGTTAAATTAAAATTTGTAAAAAATAAATGTTTATTAATGCGGAGAATTTATCTCTATCTCAAAGGTTTTTTTTCACTTTACGTGATTCATTACAAACGAAAAATTTCATACAAAAAATAGCAATTTTCCTGTAAATTTGCTGCAAGAAAACCAAAGAGGGAGTTAATAAAACTCAAGAGTTATTAAACGCAATAGAGCGTCCAAGGGTAAAACCCCGGGGAGCACTTATCAAATTATGTGGCTTGTTTTATGATCATTTGATGGTGCTGGTTTAGATAAGGGTTGCCAGGGGTGAAGGGTAATGTAGAGTATAAATAGGCATAGAGAAGTCAGAAGCGAAGGGACGGAATTTCATACTGAAATATAGGGGAAAATTTACTTTACAGTAAAGTATATAAGAATTTAAGTAATACGAATTGTAAAATTGCTATTACGGAAACTAACAGATTTTTTATGTTATAGCAGGCAAGCGGGGCATGCGGTTCACCTGATGTTAAGTGACTTACCGCAGCCCATGAACATCTGCAACATAAGAGTGTCGCAGATACTTTGCCGGCTTTAAGGAAGGGGAGGGGATAAGGAGAAGATTAATGATAGGAAGTAGGGAGAGAAGTAGAATAGGACGGGAGAGGAATGGAATGGGAATACAGGCCTCCGGGCAGCCGCTCACCGTACGGAATACAGTGCAATACTGCTTCACGCCGGTCTTCTGCTGGGGGGTGGAAATTACACCGGTGCGAACTTGGCCCAATCATGTAATGCTCGGCTCCCACTCTTTTACTTCTGCAGATGCTGTGCAGCAGAATTACCCTCTGTCGCCTCTTACGACAACCTCGGGTAGGAATGGGGTGGCGACACACGTATTCTAACCCGTTGCATCACGGAAAAAATAATAATAATCGTCAATAATGAATTTAATACTTACCGGAGCTTGGTCGATCGCTGTACCTGGTGCAATAGACCCACGCGGGCCACACCATGGGACCTTCACCACTTGTTGTACCTGTTGATCATCCATATATTAATAAATAAAGTATTAATATACAAAAAAAATAAAAAATATTTGGCTTATAGATTATAGCCATATGGTGGCTAAGCTTAGTACGGGGAAACGCAGAGATCTCTTAGAAGCGGTCAAATTACTTTTTTCTAAATCAAGCAATTAAATAGCAATTTTCATATTGATAGCTACTATTTTCTGAGTTTCAAACAAGGCAGCAAGACATCGGTAACAATTTGATGTTGTAGATGTTCATAGGCTGCGGCCAGTCACTTAACCTACTGTGACATAAAAAATGCAACTATGCACCTCAATCTATCGATTAATACTCATTTTTTGTTATTTTACATACACATTTGACAGATTACGTCATAAAAATAATGACAACTATAATTGGTACAACTCTAATCATTACTTTTTGGTTATCGTAAGTCTAATATACTATATAACACAGAATTAATCTTACCTCCACTAGAAGCGGAATTGCTGGCTTCATCAGCCTTCGACAGATCTATCGCGCCTTTATCACTAGGCTTCTCATCAGGAACCCTGGCCTCCTCAGCCTTCTGAATAGGAACATCTTTCTTCCCTTCAAACCTAGCTTTAACAGTCTTCCTCTTATTCAAAGGATCAGTTATACGCCTCCCAAAATCCGCCTTTAAAATATTATCTATACTAAATTTTAAACAGTTCTGATTCATGAAATCACCTTCGGATTCTTCGGGGGATTTTGGGAAATTTAACCGTCGATTTTCGTCTGTTCTAGAAAGTTCTTGCCGTCTGAAGCCTCCGAATTGTGGGTTGTAACTCTGGGGTGTTCTAGGGACGTTCTTTAGGTCGTGGTTTATTAATGGTGTTTGAAAGAGCAAGGGTTGGTTTAGGAACATTAAAGGATTGGGGGTTATTGGGTTCGGTCGCAGTAGGAGTGGCTGGTTTATGTTTAGGTTCTGACTTAGCTGAGATATAGCGTTTAAATGCGTTTGTATGTGTTTGAAGGATGTGAGTTGATTGTCTGGTGATTTCTCATAATTAACCGGTGCTTCGTTACCGACGGATAGTACTGTATCATCGCTGCAACAGGAATTGTCGTCAACGCTAATTTCTGTTGCGTTTTCGTCGTCTAATCTTGGACTGACGCTTTCTGAATTCCTTGACTGACTATCTTCAAAGTGCGGCGTATTTTGAAGTAGTTTATCCGTAGAGAAGACATTGTCTGGACTGTTGCTGTCCCTTTCCTTCTTAAGCACATTGTGTATGGAGAAGGGGGACGAGTGTATCTGTCTCTGTTCCTCTTCAGGTTCGGGGCTGTTCTCCCGGTGGGGGGAGAAGGGTTCCTGCTCTTCATCGCTGTGGTCCTGGATCTTGATTCGATCCTGTAAGTGCGCGGAAGACACCGCCGCCATTTTTAAAATGATTTTACGCCATCTGAAAAAAAAAAAATAATTACAATTAAAATAATTCTTATGTAGGGTAAACCTGGGGGCCGATTTTTATTACTTTTCACTGTTTTATTTGTTAACCAACAGCGTCCCATGGCTTCACTCACACTAGCATAAGTTATCCACTTTTAATAATAAAACACAACTTATATTCAGCAGAATTCTGATGGTAAATTGATCTAAGTAGTTGTTTCGTATGTTATTCAATGCAAACAAACAAATCCTTCCACTTTAAAATACTACTAAAGATTATCCGACGGCGATGCACTAAATATGTCAAATAATATTTAAAACAAAGAATGGCTTATGACAGGTTTCTTTAGAAAATGTACAAAAAAACGGATGTTTGTCACTCAATCCCCCAAAACCGGCTGAATGACTTTGGATCAAATTTGCCAAAAATTTCACGACGATACTTTTTATATTGGTCTCAGAAGTTTCAAGCAGAACTTTTTATTGTTAAAATAGATCTAAATATTTCAAAGAAATAAAGTTTGTTTGTTTGTTTAAACGCGCTTATTTAATCTTCGAAACTAAGTAAATATAATAAAATATCTGAACCACGCGGCTTCGCTCTCGTAGCATAATGTATAAATATATATTAATATAAAAATTTGTCTTTTACTCGTGGATAATGCTTTCGAATGGTGAAAGAAAGTCAAAATCGGTTCAGTAGTTTTTGAGTTTTACTCTTTATAATATAAGTGTAAATTGTTATTATATAGTACGGTTTTGTTATGAATCAAATAAAACTTTTCCTTTTTCTTTCTTTCAAACTTTCATATTTAAGATATCATTAGCCGTGCTCTGCGGTTTCACCCCAATAACTTCTGATCCCGTGGCAACTCCGGGATTAAAAGTAGCTAATATGTTATTCTGAACCCTTACCCATGTATATACCAAGTTTCATCATAATCAGTTCAGTAGTTTTTGCGTGAAAGAGTAACAAACATACATCCTCACAAAATATATATCATATCAGTAGGATTGTAGAATAACGGCCCCTTTTCAATATTCTATCTATCCCTTGTTTTGCTTGCTAAAGTCAGACAAATCTATCTATTTGAACTTACTTTGATTTCAATATCCTATCGACGAATCCATTTGCTATGACTTTTGTCTGTGTATTGTCATATAATCTGACATAACAATCTATCCATAATCATTATTGAAAATGGCCGTTAATAAAATTGATTAGGCATTCGTTCCGTTTTACGTATGTAACCTTACAGATAAACAAACTTCGATACTACGCCAATAGCTATTTATTTAATAAAATTATCGAAAACATCTGTATAAACACGACAATAATATATTAGTGAACTAGTTCTCGCCTGCGACTTTGTCTACTGTTACTAAAATAAGTTATTATAATAGTAACTAACCCGCCCCGGCTTCGCACGGGTGCAATGCTGATACTAAATACACTACAGAAAAACTGTGAACGTTGTATATAGAAATTAGTACAATATTTTGATACATCTCGTAGGGTAGCCTGCGTTTGCAATGTAAGCGAAAAAAATTATAACTACATTACATTAGAAACCTCAAAAATAACTATTCCTCCACTATTTAATGGATGTTATCATACATTTAAATTATAAAGCTTCTCCTTAAATCACTTTATCTATTAAACCGCATCAAAATCCGTAGCGTAGTTTTAAAGATTTAAGCATACAAATGGTATGTCCATTTGTATGCTTAACGCTCCCGTAGTATAATGTTATATATACTATGTTTATCAGGGATAATGTAGGATTTCAATGGTAAAAGAATTTTTCAAATCGGACCAGTAGTTTCGGAGCATATTCAATTCAAAAAATAAGAAAAATCGAAACTTTTCTCTTTATAATATTACTAGCTGTATTCTACAGTTTCACGCGCGTATACCTCTTGTTGCCGTAGGATTATTGGGTTAAAAACTACCCTATTTTTTCTCAGGTTTCAAGGAATCTCTGTACAAAATTTCATCCAAATCAGTCGAGAAGTTTCGGAGCTAATTCAATACAAACAAAGAAACAAATCTTTCCTCTTTAAAATATTAGTATAGAAGTATGGATTGAAGATAGAACTGATAGTGACTCGCGGTTTCACCCGCTTTGTAGCGTAATATTAGATATCTCATAACATTCCTTATACACCACCTATAATTAGCAGAAAATTTAACTGAAGTTTCAGAGCTTATTACTTTAAAACAAACGAACAAACAGTCGTATAATATTCGTATACATAAAAATATGAAACCTACATCTGTACAAACAATACATTATATAAACATATTAATTATATTGGATAATTTATTATCTTCATTATTTAAAATTACATTTGTCATGTTATAATTGGTTATATAATAACTTAGGAAAAATAAAACCGACTTCCTCACTCTAAAGAGTACATCTATAAAATAAGATTTTTTTGTTTGTTTGTTTCAATAGGAACAACATTTCAACAGAACATCTAGTAAAATATCCTACATATGATATTAATTTGAAAGTTTGTGTGTCAATTACACCGCAACTACTGAAGCGATATTGAAGATTAAATAATATAAAATTAAATAATTGTAAAGAATAACCTTTTGCCAAAAATAGAACCGACTTCCTCACTCTAAAAAGTAGAAAATAACTTTTATTTTTGTTGAAATCTATACAAAGTCGATGCAAATCTTGTATTCCTTTGAAAATTTACAATTGTACAGAATTTTAACTAATCAGAATTCTTTCATTAAAATTTCGAATTAGTTTCATTTAAAGTTTTTTCAACTGCTGTATTTCTACAACTTTTATCATAAATCTCGGAGCACTCTCGAAGAACTTTAAAACCTAAATGTTAAAATGTATGTATCTTTACAATTACTGAACAGATTTTGATACGGTTCTAATAGATAGAGTCATTCATAAACTCTATTGTAAAATTGGACATATTTGAGAACCATCTCAGAAAATTCAAAAATTTTGTACAAATTGCCCTTTTTTTAATTTTCTTCAATATCGATTCAGTAGTTGCGGTGTATTTATCATACAAACTTTCAAAATAATTACATATAGGATATTTTACTAGCTGTTCCAAGTTCCAGTGTTCATCGATCCAATAGTTTTGGAGCCTATTCAAACAAACAAACAAAAAAATCTTATCTTATGTTACTTCAATTTCACCTAGGTCTTAGACTCGGCACATAAACACTAAATAGCCAATAAATAATTATAATAAACTGAACCAGACTGCGGTCAGTAAAACCGCGTAAAACAAAACGAGACTATACTAGATGAAGAATACTCTACTTTATTTATTTATATATATTTTTCAAAGTCAAAGTCAAAGTCAAAACTATTTTTTCTAAATTGGCCTCTTTCGATGCGCTTTTAAATCGTTAAACATTTACATATTTTTTTGAAGTCAAAGTCAAAACGTTTATTTTACAAATTGGCCTCTTTTAAAACGTCATATACATTAACATTATTTTTTTTATTTGATTTTAATTAATTATAGTTTTTCGTTTTAATTACAATTGATAGTACTAACATTTTATATATATTAAGTTACTTAAACTGAATTGTGTGTTTTTAGAGTGTGTTTTTTTATCATTTATTAAGATCTTCTTATTAAAACCGAATTTATAGCTTTAATAACAAAGTTTGTAATTTCTACGTAAATAATTACCAATTAAAAACAGAATTATAAAATAATTTAAAATTTGACACTTTGAAGCGAAACTAAATGCGATTTAGTATACGATTATATTCAATTTGTGATCATTTTATTCTCTTTTTTTTACATTATTATATTCTAAACTATTATGACTATTGTTTTGCAATCTAGAGTAACAATACTAAATTTTCAGCGCTTTATTATTTGTAAATTGTGTTATTTTTTTAATTTATTGATTGAGTACTTTCTCTAAGTTAAGTCATTAGTATACAAAATCTAGACATGTCCAAATCTCAAATAATACACTTAACCTAACGTAAACTGTAGTGTAAATTACTTTAACCCAATCAACAAAATGGGTCATGCCAACTTAACACAGTATTATATACAAAGCGTATCATCACCAAGACATTTATAGCCAAAATAAATTATAACCCAATATTTTTCGGATCTATAAAATTTTGGGCGTGAATTGAAGCATAACAAAATGAATCAAATTGATCATTTGCTATACAATAACTTGTCAGTCACAGCTAGTTACGGAACAGAAATTTACGGCCATTTTCAATAATGTATCAACGATTAAAAAAAATAAATAAAAATAATTTATTTCATTTCACAAGATTCTTTAACTATAGCTATATGATTTAATACTCCTAGTAAGCATAAAAATGCCTGTGACAGGATTATTCACTCTTCCTTAACACATTTTTACGATAGTATATTGTGAAAGCAATTTTGACATTATATGTAGATATAAAGAAAATATGAATTAACTACTATGACCTGTAAAGTGTATTGTGTGTGTGTGTGTGTGTGTGTCAGATTATATGACAATAGATAAACAAAAGCCATAGCAAATATATCCGTTAGGATATTGAAATCAAAGTAAGTGCAAATAGATTGATTTGTCTGACTTTAGTAAGCAAAACAAGGGACAGATTGAAAACGGCCGTTAATAAATAAAAGAAGCAGATGAATGGATAATATAAAATCTCATTAGCTTAATAAAACAATAACGACAAAGACAAGAAAGCGTTACAATCCAATTATTGTGTGAATTTCCGAGAAGCACCATTAAAAATTGTGTATTTATAATAATAAGCCCATTAATTGATTATTAAAAGGAAACAATGGCGATATATTTTTATGATACTTTATATTTATTACAATTTAAAACATTTATTGGCTTATGACCAAATAGGAAAGGTTATTGATAAATTTAATGGTATCTATGATAAATGCGAAGGGAAGCAAGGTTTTTATAGATTTGCGTTTTGTTGAGCTTTACCGAGTTATGTAAACTGTGTAGATAATATTTATACGTATGTTTGATTTCTTGTTTAGTTTAATAAGTTAATAAATAAATCCGTAAAAGATATATATGAAGAGATTACTATGAAGATATCTATAATAGTCTTATTTTATACATTGCCTGTTGTATCGTGTATAATAATTAATAATACATTTTTATCTTTATCAATTATCAATACTTATACATATCTCATGTTAGAAGTAGTTTTTCTATCGCTATGTTGAATCATTAAATTGATGTTTTTATTGTTATTTTTTTATTTTTAAAACGATTATTATTACTTTGTTACTGACTTAACTTTAACATTTATTTTCAATTGTGTAAAATTATCATGATACTACACAATTAAAAAAATAACACTTACAGTACTTTTTAAAATACTTGTTACTTATTTAATTTATTCTAAATTTTACTTATAATAAGTAGGTATTATTTTTGTATACATAATTTAAATTACCTAAATCTAAGCGATACTAATATACCTATATATACTCAAATTTCTAACGAATTTGTCTTGAACTGTTAACTATAAAAAACTAAATATTATAGCGTTTTGTAGATAAATAAATCATCAAATAGATTCTAAAAAGGTTTCAGAACTCTATTTTCTCTTGTAATGAGTGGGGGCCTGGTGACTTATAGTAATTAGTTGCCTATTTTAGACACTAGTCTGACACTTGATTTTTGATAAGGAGTCAAAATATTACTATGTATGTCTTATTAAGTGAGAAAATAAACAACTTTTTACTACAAATCAATATTCTAATAAGAATTAGTAAACTACAAGTAGAGTGCCTTCCAATTAGAACGCACTGGACCACACACGACGTGGTCGAAATCAACCGACCAAAATAACTATCTCTAAAACAATCGATTTTCAACCTTAACCCCTTCAAATAAGGTTCAATACAACCGCAAGTGGATAACCTTGCATTCCACTCGCAAATTCACAATTGATTATGGACTTTAATTCTATAGAATTAAAGTTCAAAATTGATTGTGCCGTAATTCGCAATTTTAGGTGTAAAAATAATCAATAAGATTTTGTTTCTGAATTTTCGATCCGGTTGAGTGTTGATTTCAAGTTAATTATGTTATTAGTTTTGTGAAAGTTTGTGTGTTTGTTTGTTAGTTATGTAAGAACGGGTAAAGAGATTTTAATGAATATTGTAATTAGATAGTCTATTTTAGTTTAAATGATAAAAAGAATAGAACAAACAAATATATTTAATACTAGCTAATCTGGCTTCGCTCCCGTAGCATAATATTATATCTAATCTATTTTATCCCGGAAAATAGATTAGATATAATATTATGCTACGGCCTCAAAAGCTACTGGACCGATTTTAAAAATTCTTTCACCATTTGAAAGCTACATTATCCACGAGTACGAAAGGCTATATTTTACAGGCTAAAAACAGTTATTATTTGATAGTTTTATTATATTTTGTGTGATTTTATAATATTATGCTTATAATTAACTAAATTTTAATACATTTTATTGTAATAAAATGATAATAATACCCTACTCATCATATTATAAATGCGAAAACTCCTAAACCGATTATGACGAGATTTGGCATATCTATAGATAAATGTTCAGAAAAAAGGTTGCCACGGGATCAGAAAAAACGCAGGAGAATCCGCGGGACTTGGCTAGTATACTAATATATATATAATTACATAAAAGGACAAGATAATCATATAATACCAACTATGTGACTATCAGGCAAATAATTCATATTTAATTTCCAAGTAAAGGTGTTTTATTTAAAAAAAACACAATCATAATTAGTACATTGGTTTCAACACTATTTATAATGGATTTATCACTATGAGTACATATATGACTAATTTATCACTCTAGGTGTAATAAACAATGTGTTAGAATGTAGTATAAGGTACTATATGACCATATTAATGTTACTTTGTAACTGTCTGTATATAATATAGTATAATAAAAATTATGGTCATACTCACAGATTAGAGAATAAAAGGCAGTGCAGACTCGAGTGACGCCGAAAAGCAAGTACAAACTTCAAAAGCGAATACAAAACTTAATTTTATTAAAGTATTAATTTTGTCTATGTATTGAATATGTCCAATATTGTATATTTTGTATAACAAATTTGAATGGTCTGTGATTATTTTGATTATCTGTAATACATCTAAACTATACTACATCTATACAAATATTATAAAGAGGAACGATTTGTTTGTATTAAATAGGCTCGTAAACTACAGGACCAATTTGGATGAAATTTTGTACAGAGATTCTTTGAAACCCCAGGAATGACATAGTTTTTATCCCGAAAATCCTATGGGAATGAGATAAATACGCGGGTGAAACCGCGGAGCTCAGTTAGTGATATTATATAGTGAAAACATACTTGGCAAGTAAAGTAGTAATATACTTTGCGAAGTATTTGTTATT
Source organism: Phoebis sennae (assembly GCA_001586405.1). Taxonomy (NCBI): domain Eukaryota; kingdom Metazoa; phylum Arthropoda; class Insecta; order Lepidoptera; family Pieridae; genus Phoebis; species Phoebis sennae. Next base: position 102,934 of record LQNK01001776.1, on the reverse strand, counting down.
GTATGCTATTTAATATCTATTTTACAGCTAATTATCTATTAAATATATATGTCAATCTTCCACTGGTGTAAATACCACCCCCTAGCAGAAGACCGGCGTGAAGCAGTATTGCACTGTGTGCAGTACGGTGAGCGGGGGCACGGAAGCTTGTATTCCATTCCTCTCCTATCCTGTTCTACTCCTCTCCCAATTTCCCATCATTAATCCTCTCCTTATCCCCTCCCCTTAGAGCTAGCAAGATATGCGAAACTTTGTTGCAGATGTTCATAGGCTGCGCTCACTTAACGCTAGTTAAGTTTAAAAATAACATTTTTAAATATTAATTTATTATAAATGATGTCTGTTTTCGTAGTAAACAGTTTTTATATCCGCGATATTAATAGTGCTAAATTATTTATTATTTCACAAAGTCAAACAATGAGAATTATATTATAAACCCATCAATATGCATTACAACATCGCAGTATTTCAAATTAATGCTATTTTAACCTACTTAAAGGTGTTTAACGTATATCCAATGTTTTCACGTTGACATACAAGGCAAGGAAAAAACCATAGTCACTCATAAAATTACTTACTTTTTTACTAAAGGTGTTAATGCTAGAAAAATATTCCGTAGAAATAGTTACCTATACTTAGATCGTTAAATAAGAAATAAATAGTGGAAAATGGCTGTAGAATGTGCTTTTTTGTGGACGGCGTAAGGGCAAAGCGACATCTAGTGATGGAAATTCGAATTACGAAATTCAAGATGGCGGATTGTAATTTTAATTGTTACTAGCTGATCCGCGCGGCTTCGCTCCCGTAGCATAATAATATATAGCCAATGTTACTCGTGGAAAATTTAGCTTTCGAATGGTAAAAGAATTTTTGAAATAGGTCCAGTAATTTTTGAGCCTATTACAATACAATACAATATACCTTATTTAGCACCACAATTATAAAACACTAGCTGCGCACCAGGGCTTCGCTCCCGTGGGAATATCGGGATGATATATAGCCTATAGCCTTCCTTATGGCTATCTAACACTAAAAGAATTTTTCAAATCGGACCAGTAGTTTCTGAGATTAGCGCGTTCAAACAAACAAACAAACAAACTCTTCAGCTTTATAATATTAGTATAGATAGGACATTTGAGGTATAATGAAACAATATTGAAGTATGGGCTATAAAGGCGGCCTTATAGAGATCGATCTCTTCTAGGCAACCTTTATTATGCGGGCTATTCATTACAATCAAACGAAAAAACAAACAAACAAAGTTTTCCTCTTTATAATATTAGTGTAGAAAATCAAACAGTCTTTGCACGAGTTTTGACAGTAGCCCACATGGTATTTTAAACCCTTACCTATGTATACCAAGTTGAATCATAATCGATTTAGTAGTTTTTGCGTGCAAGAGTAACAAACATACACCCTCACAACTTTCTTATTTTTCATATTTGTAGGATTACAGTTCATCATATTTTAAGATACATTAATATAATATATGTCAAAATATAAATATCAAACACAATATCAATAAGATGATTAAGAGAGGTTCTCAAAATATTTTACATGTTTGTAAGTCAATGACGCCACAACTAATAAACGGATTGTGATGGAATTTTGTAAATAGATAGGCTATTATCTTTATTCGGGAAATGATAGCTTTTAATGATAATTTTTGTTTCGTTTCGCAAAATGTAATCCTTATCCATACTTAATATTATAAATGTGAAAGTAACTCTGTCTGTCTCTTCTCGACGCCTAAACCACTGAACAGTTTTGGATGAAATTTTTACAGAGATTGTTTGAAACCCGAGAAAAGATTTAGGATAGCTTTTATCCTGGAAATCCCACGGGAAAAGGTGTTATACGTGGGTAAAACCACGGGGAATAGCTAGTGTAAAACATATCTTTGAGATAGAAAAAACGAGGCATATTAATACATATTTGCTTCTATAAAAGCCCACCTTTTTGTGTATCTCTCGCGCGATTGGACAGACTCTATACAGATTAGCCGCCATAATACCAGAGGTAATTTATAACATCATTTACTTACAACCTACAAAAACGAAAAACGTTACTCTAAAAAGCACAACCATCTCCGTTCAATACAGGTGCAGACAAAAAACTAATTACAGCTTGCATTTTTGAGCTAGTGTTCAACCGACACTTAACCGAATACCAGAATAATTATATTCTAGGTATTTTAAAGTTTTTTTATCTGTATAAGGTGTGGTTTTAAATTGTTTATTTTTAATTAATGAGAGTTTTCTCATAAGTGGGGGTTCGATTCTCGAAAGTGGTTTTCCGTTATAATTTAAAGGGTTTAAAAAGGTCATTATTTTGTTTTTGAATTTACAAGAAAATATTAACATAATAAACACTTATCGAACGTCGTATAAATCTACTAACATTATAAAATCGAAAGATTGTGATGGATGTGTGTCACTCTTTCACGCAAAAACTACTGAAACGATTGTGATGAAACTTGGTATTTAATATAGGTTATCCAGAAAAACATATAGGCTACTTCTAATCCCGAATTCCTACGGGATCCGACGTTAATTCTACACTAATATTATAATGAGGAAAACTTTATTTGTTTGCAAATGAATAGGCTCAAAAACTACTGAACCGATTTTAAAAATTCTTTCTCCATCGAAAGCTACATTATCCACGAGTAACATAGGCTATATTTTATAGGCTATATATATTATTGTGCTAATAAGCGATGCTCGTTAGTAGAATGATTGTCACAATTCATACCTTTTCAAAACCATAAAATTCTTCTATATATCAAATCTTCTCAAACTATTTTCAAACTGAAATTAAAAACTTTATTCGTATTCGAAAACAAAATTAATTTAATACGCCAATTAAACATTAATTACGCGTTGATAAGGAACATTATAATTAAATGCCATTCACTTGATATTATTTGTATAATTACATGGCTACTGTTTTTATTTTAATTAATAAATAATAATTAGTTATGTTTTTGTATGTAACAAATATATAACATTTATATATGTCTATATCTAATTATATTTTACTATTTTTTATGTCACGGGCAAGCAGAGCATGCGGTTCACCTGATGGTAAGTGACTGACCGCAGCCCATGAACATTCACAACATGAAATGTCGCAGATGCCTTGCTGCCTTGAAAGAAGGGGAGGAGATTAATGATAGGAAATTGGAAGAGGAGTAAAACAGGATGAGAGAGGGATGAGATGGGAATACAATCCGAGCCCCCGTTCACCGTTCGAAACACAGTGCAATACTGCTTCACGCCGGTCTTCTGCTGGGGGTTGGTAATTTTACCGGTGCGAGCTTGGCCCAATCGTGCAATGCTCGGCTCCCACTCTTTTATTGCTGAAGATGTTATGCAGCAGAATTACCCTTTGTCTCTTACGATACCCACGGGTAGAAATATCGCCACACGAGTTATACTAATTTTAATCATCTTTTATATTAAACAAAATACTTTTTAAAGGATTTTAAAACGCGGTTTATTATACTTTAACATTATTTCGATGTTTCCAACTTTTACACTCATTCAAAATAAATCACTATTTTAGAATATTATTTACGTCGTCATTCTATATTCGACGTCGCTATTCTACAGGAAACTTTTGCGAAATATTGTCAAAATCTCTGAAAGTAACGTCGAAAAACATAAACGAATTCTGTGTGTGCTTAAATAATATACATACATGTTATTTATATAAAAAACTAATTTGATTGAAACCGAACGTTTTTTGTACCAATTACGGCCATTTTCAATAATGTATCAATTGTTATGGATGGATTGTTATATCAAATTATATGACAATAGATAGACAAAAGTCATATGTATCCGTCGATAGGATATTGAAATCAAAGTAAGTGCAAATACATTTGTCTGACTTTAGTAAGCAAAACAAGGGATAGATAGGATATTGAAAACATCCGTAAATCGCTTTGAATAGTTTGATAGATACCAATTGGACTAAACTTCCTAATTCAAAAACACCTAGCGCCATCTCTTGGCTAGTCACGTCAACTTTTTGACGATCGATTTTAATATCTATTGATACTAATCTTCTTATATATAAAAATGAATCGCAAAATGTGTTGGTAAGCGCATAACTCAACAACGACTGGACCAATTTGGACAATTCTTTTTCTTAAATGTTCGTTGAAGTTCAAGCATGGTTTTTACGGCGAGAAAAATTCGAATAATTACGGGCGGAAAGCTAGTATTCTATATATTACTAGCTTTCCGCGGCTTCGCACGCGTGGACTACTATCCTATCTTTAGAAGTCCATCGCGGACAAACACATAATTTATTTTATAACACGTAATTTATT